>VYZR01097999.1:11155-41614 GCA_013400675.1 Oxylabes madagascariensis | reverse complement strand
ACCTATCTATTACCCTGCTGAGAAGAAAAATATAGATGCTCAGATAAAAAATACGCAAGGTGGAAAGCGGGTTTTGCCCACAGTGTTAAATGTGCAATGGCCTCTGTAGCAATACAGGAACTTGAATCTGAATTCATCTTCGAAGGACATAACTGAGTATCTTCCCTATATTAAGTTCACACAATCAAATTAATTACTGGTGTTATTCCACTGAGTACAGAATCGCCCCAGCAAGACAACTTGCTCCCAGTTATTACAATAAACATTAATGAGTTATGCCAAACAAGAATTTGTTCCCCAAACTGCTCCATTGCTCTTCTGGTCCACTGCAATTCCCATGGGCAGTGTGTCTATAGAAACAGGCTGTAGCAACATTGCATCTAACAATGAATTGGGAATTCACAGGGTCCTTAACACACAGGAACGCTTCCTAAGCTAAGGAAAATAATTTTGCCATTTAGCCATCAGAGGGAGCTCATATGTGGCTTAGAATATAACATGGAATAATTTGAAGTATTTTACAGGAAGTTATTAAGCAAAGGCAACGAGACACTTGAGCAATCCCAGAAATCCAGGTCTTTAATTAAACATTTTTGTTCACTTACAATATATACAAGAACAGTTTTGTTTTTCATAAAATGATGAACATTGTACAGAGGTGATAAAAATTGTATGACTTGGCCAAGCATCCGTTAGTGTACTCTGCACACATACAGGTGAGTCACAAGTTTAATACAACAAACAAAAAAAGGAACCCAAAGTTTGCCTCCTGAACCTGTACACAACTAAGTGCTAAGATACCTTTAACTGCTGAGCCCCCTGTGGCTCCTGCTGAAACCTGATCTTTAGTATTTTTAGCAACTTGCTCCTCCTTGCTATTGAATTTCTTACCAAGTTCCCACTATCTAGACTTGTGCAAACAGCAGCCGCTGCACAAATGCCACCCAAAGCGTGATGTGCCATACTGAACTTTTATTAGGGGTGCTGATACCTGAAAGCAAAAGCCCCTACCTTCAGTCTCTGATTAAATCTACAGCATTGACAAGAAAACCTCTCTTAAACTGGTAAACCTGACAGATTTTCTGGCATGAACCAGTGAACACAGAGAATTGTAACCACACACATATAGTTGCCCTGCAGCAGAGAGCTGCTATTTCAGGCACACTTTCTAGCAAGATGCAAGAATTAGGAAACCGGCTGCTGCTCTGTGCTTTGTACCAGGCAGAGAGCTCCAGCCATTTGGAGGACATGTACCACCACCAATGGCTTAAATTACATTTTGTTCACTGGTAAATGCTTATGTGCAACACTGAGTAAAACCTCACATACCACTTTTGACTAATAAACCACTAAGCATTGGCAATTGGAAATGTGCACTGGCCACCCAGTGACTTCTCATACAGGACTTGGTACATACTTCAGACCACAAAAGAAACTGCAGACCTTGCTTAAATCAATAAATTAATTCAACTCTTTATGGAAGATGGAATTTTTGAACGGTGTCCCTGGCAATGGACATAACATAAAAGCCAAATTCTAGGCTTTGTAAAATCATCATTTATGTCTGCAAGGTCAGAATTTGACCAGTACACAGGCTGATTAAAGGAAATCAATAGAAAGATTAACCACACAGAAAATATGCTTATGGGGTTATAGCACTGACATGGGTGACAAGACCTCAATTCTGCCTTTAGACGGCAGACGCCAAGCACTATGTGGCCACTAGGTATTGCTCTGTGCTTTGTTCTGCAGCCTAGACACTTCAGAGCAGATGACTGCCTGCTTCACTTAAAAAAAAAAAAAAAGTATTTTAAACCAGTTGCAGTGCTGCCTGCTGCAAAATTGATGGCAGTAAAATGGTCTGACTCAATTTTGATCTTGTCATACTGCTAAAATGCATAGTACCAGGACTTGCATCTCTGATAATCCACTTGTACTGTACATCTTGACTCTAGCACTTAACTTTTTCTTTTTCATGTATGATTTTAATTAACCCTTACTCTGGCCCAACAATCCTGCCTGTCATACAGAGATGAAAGGGCTAAGATTTTAATCACCTGAGCCTCAATTTGTTGCCTCAAATTCCTCTGAAATTATGATAATTTAAAATGTAATTTTTAAAGAGACTCTGTACTCTAAAACTTCTGAAAGCTTAGGAGAATTTACCAAATAAACAGACTGACTATAACCTCAGTAAAACTGGTATTAGTAATTTGGAAGCCAAAAGATGGAACAATCCAGAACTGACAACTTTGACACTTCAACTTTGTTTCTTATGTCTAAACTGAAGTGATGCTATGGCCCCACAGAGGAATTTTAACATGTCTCTGTGCCTATCAGATCCCTTCTGCAGTGTCAAAGGAACAATTTTGACACCTGATGTAATTGAACAAACAGTTCAATAAAATCTGCAATTGGTTTGAAGTCATTCTGGATTAAACCTTAGGTCGATAGCACTTTATAGCTTACTGTGATTTTGGGACACATGAAATCTTGCAGGACAGGTTTTCTACTTGTCTGAATTTCCTCATCTCTATTCTCCATCTATGATTAATCATTTAATTGGACATAAAACCATTTTCAGAGGTCTCAGAAAAAGCTGTGCTGATCCACTGTTGGTCTTCTAGAGTCACAATAGTTTAAATGGTGACTAGAACCTGAGGTTGAATTTAGATACCTCAAGCCCCCTCTCAATCAGCTTTGACCTCAGTCCTAAGGAGCCCAAATCCATTTGTATTTAGCATCCCTTTGCACCTCCATTGCCTCTGTCCTGATTGCACAGAAATTTGTCATTCTTTTTGACTTTCATTTTAATTTTCTTTTCCTTCCACAGGAGTCAGAAAAGCCTCAACCTTTGTTACATGGGTGGAAAGAAGAACAGGACCTAGCACTGTTTTAATCAACTCTACTGATCAGGCTGAAGCCATCATAAAAGCAGATGATTTAGCAGTGATTGGCTTCTTTAGGGTAATTATCTGGAAAGCTCAAATGGCTGGTTTCTGTTCCAGCTTTGGGATGTGCTGTTTGCTAGCCTCACCAAATCCCATACATCCAAAAGATCTAGAATTCACCAGAAAAACCCAGGCCCTCAGTTTTCTCTACATTCAAAAAAACTAATTAACTGTCTCTATCTATTTTTTCACACTTCTAGACGCTTCACTTAAGCAGAAATAAGAAAATCTTACCCCACAGCACATTTTCTTAATCGGTACCTGGGCACAAAGACCCTGAGAACTGCTTTTGAGAACAGGATGCTCCAGCAGTGTTTGCACAGCTCTGGCTGGTCACAGCAGTGTTTCCTGCATCCTCAGAGAAAGGACTTCTGACAAACTCTCCCGAATTTGGCTGGTGAAGAAGGCCAAATCTGCATGGATAGGAAGCCATAAAATCTTACCACTTTATGTGATCCAACATGTGTAGTCCTTTCTCGAGCAAATTCTACCAGTTTCCAGAGCAGAATAAGGTTCTTGGGATTTGGGCTGAATGCTAGTGAACAATAGTCAATAGATTCACTGTCAGAGTGAGTAAAATAGGAATAGTTTTTTCCCACTATTTCAGTGTGTCCTTGAAATCTTTAATATCTGGGAATTCAATCAAGGATTTTCTTCAACTATAGAGACTTTTATTCTGGTATCTCTCTGCCCAGTTATAGAAGCACAATGTCTGGACTCATACCTGGACTGATAATATCCCAAATGTGCTGACTACAGTACATAGTCCAAGTGTTGTGGATATGGAAAACAGGATTCATTACCAAATGCCCCATAGTAACAAAGCTGGTGAGCACACAGAACATAACAGGACAAACTGTGAAAATGCTCTGTGCCCAGAATTTTGCTTTGCAGCAATCTGCTTGCAGTCGTTTAGGAAGGAAGGCAGTTTTCCCGTGCTGGGGGAAATTGAGAAGCTCTTTCTATCACAGAGATGCCAGAGAGTTCCCTGAACCACACTGATAGCAGATATTGCCTGCAGATGTGTTTGACTGGACACTGGTTTTGCTCAGGGGCTGAAAAGGCAATGGATGAGCATGAGCTAGGGCATGTCAGAAATTTAATGGGTGGAAGCCAATAAAACAGTGTCCAAGCAAATAAAGAGCCGTATTTGGCCTTCTATTACTCACAGATTGCTCACAAATACGAGTGCCAGGATGTGTTGGAAGGTCTCAGCATATAAATTACTATTCATCTAGCATGAAATAATTCTCTGATTAAATCAAATCTGGAAGTGCTGTTGCCTTTCATCCTGCTTATTTACTATTAGTCTGAGGGTGGACAGCAGAGTGGCTATTTGACAGATGCAGGAGTCAAGGTCCCTGCCTTGAAGAGCACTCAGTCAAAAGCCCCAAATGTGCCAGTCAGCTCCTCTTGTGAGCAGAGCCCTCCTCTGTGATCCCTCAGCTCCTGCTGGCTGGGCACAGGGAGCAGCAGCTGGCACCATCCCTCCCGGGCTGCAGAAGGCTTTGCTGAGGATGGCAGTGCCAGGGGACAGCAGGGAGGAGGAGATGAGTGCAGGGAGGACACAGGGGACCCGACCCCATCCCTGCTGACCCAGGCCAGCCAACACGAGTGGGAAAGGGGGCACACTTGATGTGTCACAGCACTGCTCGGATCTCCCCTCAGAGGGAACCCTGGCAAGCATTATCCACTCCACAATTGTACTCTGCTCTTCACATCACAAGCCTTTAGGGGCCTGCCTCACCTGGAGCTCTGACTCCTACACATCTTAGCAGGATGTAGGGCAGTCTTAATAAATACTCTTTCCGGGACTAGGAACTTCACGATGAGAGTGTGGAAGTTTTCTGTGAGATAGCAAGAGATGTGCCAGAGATGCCTTTTGGGATGACAGCCAGTGAGGACGTCTGTGCTAACTACAGCATCCAAAGGAACTCTCTTGTTGTGTTTAAGAAGGTATGAGTACAAAAGTCTAGCAGGTACGGTGTCATGACAGCTGTGGGCTTTGGAAAGGCTGTTTGAAAATTTTTCAGGTTAAATAATTTCCTAGTCATAATTGGAATACCTTAAAAAAAAGCTTTTACAGACAAATAGGAGGCAAAACCAGCAACCTTTAGAAAAATGGTACTTTCAATCTGTCTGCCTACATCCAGGCTCCTAATTTATGCTTAAGGATCTGGCTATAATAGCTTTACTTTCCAACCTGCATTCTAATCAACATTTGCTGCCAAGTTCAGTGAGATTTGCAGACATTCACCTTTTTTTCTTGTGTGTTGCTTTTGACCAGGAATTTTCTTCCACTCCACAACAGAAGTGGCCAAGAACAAAATCAAAACTACACAGAGTAGCAGCTATATTTAGACTAGGAAGTAGTAAGACCAATGATTTCCTGAGCAAGCATATCTCACAGATAGTGTGTATAGATGTAGGAAAGATCTTTCAATATGTCAACATTACTGAACAGATTAAAACTGTCAGCTGTACCTTGAATTTTAGCTGTAATCTTGTTCTGCAATCTAGCTGTGACATTCATTTTACAAGATATGGAATTTCTGTTGCTGAGGATCATAAAACTTTCACTTTTAAACCCTTTCATTTTGCTCCTATAGTTGATAAGGCTACCAACCTCACAAACTTCACTATTTGTCCAGGGAAAACCTGTGCATTATGAAGTGCTTGAAGACGGTGGACAGAACAAACTGGGCCTGACAAGGCTAATCAAAACCTTTACCTTGGATTTGGTCACTGAATATAATATTGAGGTAAGTGCATTTCACTGTATTAGCAAAAAACTACAGGGGAAAGACAGAAATTCATGCAGAAAGAGACCTAGGGGAGCTGTTCTGCACCTTAGGGAGTGAGATTTTTCTTTGCTTGTTTGACAAGGCCACTCTTAAACACATCTAGAAATACCAGCAGAACCCAGCACGCAGCTCTTGGTCTAACCCAGGCCACATGATGCTTCCCTCTGGCAAGATGTTTTTTTCTAGAGGAGATGAGGAGTGGCTGGTGGAACAGAGAGCTCTGAGCATGCAAGCACCTCCCTCCTGTGGAGCCAGCACCAAGGGCTAGGCTGCTTCTGCAGCAGCTACGTGGGGTGGGAGATTGGAAGGTCAGTCCCAATCCCGGCTCCAAACATTCCCCTCCAACGTAGCAACAGGGGGCTCTGGGCCAAGGCAAGAAGGAAAGAAACCAGCAGTAATTGCTGCTAGTGCAGGTAGGGAAGATATGGAAATACCTTGATGTGAGACTCCCCCTTGCCTGGGGGACACCCCACTGCCTCTGATTATAGGGTGGCATGAGAGAAAAAGGTAGTCCTGTGCAGGGAAGGGGATACAAGCTGCTGATGCCACCTAGAAGGGAAGGAAGTGCCCAGCCAGGTCTTGCTCCCACAGCTGCTGCAGCTGGGCCTCCCTGGGTAACCCCATCTTTTACTTTCAGCATTAATTCTCCTGTGTGTGCTATAGAGGAGGTCAGACTGGAAGATCACAGTCCCTTCTGACTGTAAAAACCTATGAATAATTATGAGGCTTTTCCTGGAACAGAAAACAAACACTCAGCAGCTGCTGATCCTTCTTACTTTATCTGCTTTAAAACAATGAAGCAAAATCCAATGGTTATGGAAATGACTGGGAACTGAGTCTTAAAAAATAAAATTTGCAATAGCAAAACCTAGGGATACTGATATGCTGAGCCTTTGATTCACTGTTCTGCCTACAAAGAGTGGAGCAGATGTTGAGTCTTTTGTTTCCCAGACATCTGTGAAGATTTTTGATGTCCCTGTTGAAAATCACATCCTGCTGTTCACCCCAACGAACTCGGAGACATTCAATGAGATTTACGAAAACTACCAGTCTGCTGCTGCAGAATTCAGAGGAAAGGTTTGTAACACTGAATCCAGATTTGCAAATAGGAATGCCAAAAGATCAGTGGAAAATCACTCACCAACATTACTGGTAAAAATAAACTGCTGTCAGTCCATCTTCTAACTCTACCAAACCATTTAAAAACAGTTCCAGTAACTATTATTTGAATTTGTTAAGGACAAGCTGAAAGATAAATGTCACTTGAAAATGATTCTTTAGAACACAAAGAGGAGAACACATAGAGGAGCACTAATTCCAGCTGCTCCAAATTAACCTGTTTCTGATTTTACAAATACAATTTTCTGGGAGCAGCTTCCAACCAAAGGTAGTTTTAGCAAAATTCTGCCAATTTCTGGCTCCACCAGCAAGTACCATGAGGATCTCAGATTATTGCCTGAAGAAAAGGCTGGAGCCAGCTACAACACCTGAGGAATATTGCAAGGTGTGTGCATAGCCTTGCCTGTAGCCATGTGTTTGCAGGTATGGATACAGTTATAGACAGTCATACACACAAATATTTTGGTTTTCCGTGGTGCTACTTCTGCTCCAGGTACATGAGACACTGAAGAATAGTAGGTCATCTTGTCATTAAAATATCACATATTGGCAAATACGTATGGATTACTGGTGTTTCAGCTCTTTGTCCTATCAAGATTTATGAGGAAGAGTAATAAACACTTTGTGGGGTAATTTAGAAGTGTTACCGAAAGACGTGATAGCAAACCACTGTGAAAGGACAGAGGGAAAAGCATCAGTACTTTTGACTGCTTTAACATTTGTTGTTAACTAGGATTGAGGTGTAATAAAGTCCACAGAGCTTCTGGGTTTTGGTCTGAGACCAAAAATAATTCTGCACGGTTTCTTGAGTTTAAGGTTAGATCCTACCCCACTGCCAAGCTCCACAGTCCATTTCTCCAAAACGGCTAAACCAAAGCTGGAAGGCCCAACCAGATGCATGAGTCTCTCTTTATCATCAGATCTTGTTTGTTTTGGTGGATACTGATGAAACAAGGAACGGACGGATTTTTGAGTATTTTCGCATCAGGGACATTGATGTTCCTGCCGTGAGAATCCTAAATCTGACCAGCGATGCCAGGTACAAAATGCCTGCGGATGAGGTGACCGTGGAGAACCTAAAAGAATTCTGCCAGAGCTACCTAAATGGAGAAGCAAAGGTATGTCCATTACTAATGAGACAGCTCTCTACTACACCAGCTAAAACATAAAGATCTTGGCAGAGCACCCTCTTTCAAAATTAGAACAGTGTCCTGTTGTGATCACTGGTTTATTAATCTACTGTCACCCTAATGTATTCATCTACAGTTGTTGACAGAGCATTCCTCTGTATTTAAAAACTAAGGTGGACTACAAAGTTTTCCAGTCCTCCAATGTAAATATTGGATTGATTATCTATGGCCCAATATTTTAACTGATGCCAGCTATTTTATTGTAGTGGTTTGAAAACTCCCTATGTCTCAATCTTTCCAATACTATAATGGAGATATTTCCCTCCCTTCGTCGGGGAGAGGTGCAAACAATCATTGCAACAGATTTTAAGGTTACAGAAAAATCCAGTAAATAGAAAATAGACAGTTTCAGAGGGGATTAACATTTGGTATTTGTTTTAAGCAAGTTTAGCAAAGTGAATATTCCCTGGGGGATCATTCCCAATGGTAAATACAGCCTTTATTGCCATAATGAGGCATCATCACACTGATGTGAAAAATAACATTAAAATGTTTTGCTTATTCAGTGCTCCTCAGAGTGATGATGCCTCATTATGGTAAATACAGCCTTTATTGCCATAATGAGGCATCATCACACTGATGTGAAAAATAACATTAAAATGTTTTGCTTATTCAGTGCTCCTCAGAGTGATGATGCCTCATTATGGTAAATACAGCCTTTATTGCCATAATGAGGCATCATCACACTGATGTGAAAAATAACATTAAAATGTTTTGCTTATTCAGTGCTCCTCAGAGTGATTTACAGGGAGAAAAGATAAAGCAGTCAGTCTGAGAGCAGGCAGAATTTAAGAAATGTGAGTAGGTAGATCCTGTATTCAGTGTTGGAAGGGAGCAGAAGGATGGAAGCAGAGGAGATGTGGCCTCTTTCTCACCAAGATCTGCTTGAGGGGCACAATCCCACCAAGGACAGCTTCCATGGGGCACATGTACCTTTCTGCTGCTGTGCTGTGGAGTTAAAGAAGAGAAATTCCCAGCTACTGCACTATAAATTGTAGAAATCATGTGGGGACCATGACCGGTGGTGAAGGTAGAGATCTGAGCAGCAATGCACACATTCTCATGTGTTTTACATCACTTTTGAAAGCTTACAACTTGTAAACTTTTCAGTAGTCCAGCTTCTGAACACTGGGCAACAAGAATTCAGGACAAGGAATACAACTGTGTTCCAAAGGGTAATTTTCAGACAGTCTGGTACAGTCTGTATTCAAGAGAGGTACAAGTAGTTCTGAGTACAACTACCCAGGGGTGTGAGATCCCAGCTCCTGCTGAAGTGAGAGAAGGTGGAACCTTGTGATGGCTGACCAGGATGTAATGATATAAAAGAGTTATCAGACAGTAGCAGAGCACATTAGGTAGTATCTCCAGTCTCACATTAACTTGAGCTGGAGTACAGTTTCTCAATGTTCCCTGCACTTACCCAGCTATGTTTCTGTTTCTGCTCAGCAACATCTCTCTAGTGAAAAAATTCCACAAGACTGGGACAAGATGCCTGTCAAAGTGCTTGTTGGGAAGAATTTCCACAGTGTCATCTTCAATAAGACCATGACTGTATTTGTTATGTTTTGTAAGTGTTGTCATTGAATTCGGATTTTAAGCTTCCTTAACATGATCAATTGGAAGGAAGAAATGAAAGCTCATGCTTATATACCTAACTAATCTTTGCACTTTACAGAATCTGAGCTCAATTAATTTTTTTTTGTTTGTGGAAAGAATTGAAGAAAAATTTGTGTCATATCTATGGAAATGCTGTGATACCTTTGCTGACTTATTGTTGCACTGAGTAGCACTGGTTCTCTTCAGCAAATATTTGCCAAGGCTGTATCAAATCTCTGTGTTGAAAGACAACACGACACTGGAACATTATGGTGTACAATGGAAGAGTGTTGCACGGCATGAGTCAGGCTGCCTTACAAGGGCAGAGGGAGAGTTAAGTGAGATTGTCTGGTTATAATGCCCTAGGATTAAATCCCAGATAGGAATTGTGGTTTAAGAAATTGTAACTCTTTTTTTCCTCCTCTGTCTGCAAGGGATGTGGCTTTCTTACATGACTCTTTCCAGCAAGAAACCTCTCTGCTCTATCCTTGTACCAGCCAGCAGGGATTAGTTTGTGCCTCAGTTACTTCAGTAAAGCAAAGGTGCAGCATTAACAGAAGTACAGACAACTAGGTGTTCTGCCCTGAACTCCAGAAATTCCTAAAGGTAGTACATTCCTGCCACCCTCCTTGCTGGCTGCAGCTGTGTCACTCACACAAGTAATTTTTACATTTTAGTATCATGAACAGACTGAATGATCTAAGCAAGAATTGAACCAAGTCCTCTGGAAATGAAAGGCTGGTAAAGGGAATGCACTGTATTCAGCCAAACACTCCTGAAATTTTAGTTCTGTATAAACCAAGTGTGAGCTTTGTTCTGACTGAAGGACTGCAACTGGGTTGTGAGCTTTTTTTTTGTTCTGGTGACTTGCATCAGTGCAATGCTCAGAGTCAAAACAGCACCATAATTCACACTCCTCTTTCTAGAGTCAACATGGCATGGTTTATGAACACAGTTAATTTTAGTATGCAGGAAGTATTTTGTAGTTCTAACAAGTATTTCAACATGGGAATGATGCAAGACTTACGTGGGTTGTACTGGTTATCTGGCACACTTCTCCAGCAAAGTAGTCAAAGTTTTGTGTTTGTTACAGTCATGAGAGGCTAAAGACAGCTAAAGCAGCACTGCTATCAGAAATGTGTTTGTGAATAACTAGTTATCACTACATGGAAATGTGAAATTCATGAAGGGCAAGTAGTTTCAAGCAGATACTGACCACAACTGGAACCCCAAACCCTGTTAACTTGGAGGGTTAGACAGGTCCGCATGATTGCACCGCCACCCACACTTCTGTATCCTTCTCATTTTATTTTTAAATTTGTAGATGCCCCTTGGTCCCATGAGTGCAGAAAACTCCTGCCGATCTGGGACAAGCTGGGAGAGCAATACGAAAGTCGCAAAGACATAATGATTGCAAAGATTGACATCACAGCAAACGACATCCTGTCCGTGGGGCTGGATCGCTATCCCTTCTTCACGCTCTTTCCTGCTGGGCCAGATTACCGGGTGAGAAGCTTTTGGGGGAGGTTGTGGAGGCACAGCTGCACAAGAGGCACATGCACATGTGTCACAGGGAGAAAGGAGTCCTTTTACTTAGAAGCTTTGGTCCTTCTCTGCTCAGCACTGGCTTCTGAGTAGACATTACTGCCATGAACCTGAATTAGAGGAGAAACCCTCACTGGGACCCTCATTTACTCACTTGGACTACAAGTCCTTAGGGCCTCACATCCTGCTGTTTAACAATCTCCAATCAGCCTGTTGGGTTCTAGCAATAGTCTCAACTTGGAGTGAACAGATACCTCCCAATGACTGCAGTGCTTTTTGACTTGAAACCATGACAAGAGATGTTCTGTCAAAGAGCTACTTGTGCTAGTTGTTTCCAGAGCACGTATGACAATTGTCTCTAAAATGTTGGTACTGCTCCTTTTCCTCTACATTTTCACAAAACCCAAATCAAAAACTTTCTTCCATACATTTAAGTCAGTAATTTTACTTCATTCTGGTATCTCAGCCTCCACTGAGAATAAATATTTGTTGTCAAGACCAATGATTTTTGCAATATGCTACCTAATGAAACAGCTATGTTATACAGTAATTAGAAAATACTGCTGAAAGTGAAGGCAAAGAAACATAGTAAATAGCTACATTCTCCATCTATGTAGATTATCTAATTAAAAAGAAAATATCTCTGAAGTAAAAAAAAAATTAAGATACTGCTATAATTAAGGCATTACTAAACTTTTCATTTTTCTTCTTAGTATTAAACTTAAATTAAATTCTAAGGCATTTACCCATGTCCTCATTTAATCTTTGAGAGATTTTCCTCTTGAATGTGCATGCACAACTTCTGATGAATTGAACTGCAGTCCTACACACTCACATGATGTTTAGTCTTATAGCAGAAAAGCAGAGACCCATTAAATGCTCAAAATAAATGTCAGTTTGCAAAAAAAAACCCCAAATAAACAAACAAGAAAACCCCAAACCAGTAAAAACTTTTATTAACTGTTAAGGAATTGTTTCATAATTAAAAATTCTCTGGTATTAAAGGGTATTTGTAATCTCAAGTTCTTCCTTGTGCACCATGTTTTTGCACTACTTCCCTCAAGTGCAGAGATTTCATCTTGTACTTGACTAGCAGTGCAGGTTCCTGTAGATGTCTGTATCTATGGGTTAAGTGAGAAAAATAACTTTTACATACTCCTGTGCACAGATTACTGTAATGAAAAGTGTTGACACATATCCCCAGTAACCAGTGCAGGAATCAGCTGCTTCTCTGGCTTTACAGGTCTTCAGGCTCTGATGTTCCAGCCATCATCAGAGTTGATAAAAATCAAGATTCATCTGAGAATGTTAATTGCCTCTGGAGAAATAAAATAATCTTTCTCAAGAAACTTAAAAACATAAAAACCATAAAAAAGTAGTTTCAAAGCTGGCACAGTTTTTATTAAAATGAAATGGAAATACCAACCTTTTAGTATACAAAAAGTGTACAATTTTAGTGAACTCACCAGTCTGGAGGTATTTTGCTTAGAGTCCTTAGAACTCAAATCAGGTGGAAGAGTACCCAGTGTAAAGTAACACAACATTATTGGTCTCAGTGGGAGTGAGCTTAACCCAGCTGAGAATAGGCCTCCACCTATTTCTAACTACACTCAGATAAGAGCAGACAATTTCCAATGTCATGTACATGAACTTCTACAACTTTTTGCTTAAAAACTTGTGCAAAACCCTTTTGTACTTCCAGAGAGCAAAGGTTTTTTGGGAAGGAATCTTTAAAATACAATACGGTGCCTAGACCCACTCAGAAAATTGTAAAACTCTAAACTGAAACTACTTCTTTCATTAAACTTCCTCAGAAGAAAATCCTCAGTAAATCCCCAATTTAAGGTGAAGTATAAGAAAATTAATGTCACTGCTCATCTCCATCCTGTTCTTTCAAGCTGTGCAACAGTGTATTTCAAAACTATTTCAGAATTTGAATTTCCATCAAAATATTTGAACAGCTTTGAATAACATGGCTGGACACTTAAAAGACTCTGCTCTTCAGAATATCTTGCCAATGTTTATTGTTAAGCACAAAAAACCCCACTGATGTCAATAGCTGGCAGGATCCCAAACTAGTATAATAAAATAATGGTTGTTTTTTATACAAATCCTTTTCTTCTAAGGAATATAGATCTATTTCTTCTTTACACTCAATTTTCTGATGATGTTGGAACCTGCTGTGCCCCTGCCCTTGCTTTCTAAACTGAGCACACAAATCTAGAGTTTGGTCAGTCTAAAGAACCAAAATCCCCCACCCGATTTCATGATTATTTTCAAAATTTTGTGTACAGAGTTACATACTTTAATTTTTTTTCAGGAAGTGGCCTATACTGGGGAATTTACATTGGAGGCATTTTCTGAATTCTTAGAAGAACAAAGCAAGACAAAAGCAGAACCAGGAGAGAAGGTAGGCATTTGATCCAGACAGTGCCTGATCTGCTGTGTAATCCAGGCATGTTCCCAGCTTGTGGAGACATTCCTGAGCTGGCTGTGGCATGGCCACTATCCTGGGCCCCTGCTCGTGCCAGTGCTGGGGTGGTTCTCACCAGTGGTAGCTGGTTCCATCCCCACAGCAGCTGCAGTCACGTACCACAGCCTGGCAGGCACCCACTCACATCCTTGTTTTTGTCACACAAACCCCTCATCTCCTCCTGCTCATGTTACCCCTGAGTTACTACACCAGCACTGGCAAGGAACGCAACTGTAAGCACTGCATGGGAGAAAGGAGCCTGCACTCTGGCAGGGGTGCAGCAGCACTTGTTCACGAGTTTAGCTGGAGTAAAACAAAGCCCCAGCTAAGTAAGTGTCAGTTGTAGCTAGAGTTGTTCAAATCTCCATTGCCCACCTCATTCTGCTGCATTCAGTGCAGCTTCTCTTCTTCGTAAAACGAGGACACAACTGAAAGCAGAGGATGTCCCTTCTCTGAGCAATCTGGTAGTGGTTATTGCCCACTTCCTCGACCTTTTCTTCTCCACTGTAAATCAGAAAGTGTTTGCTGTCCCACAGCTGCCTGTTATTTAATCACAGACACTTCACTGCAAAAAGACACATGGTAAGTGAACAATGTGGCTGATCTTCTTACAGAGAACTACAAGCACCAGAAAAAATCCAGACATGTAAAAATGGAGACACTGTCCACCCAGTATAAGAATCCTGGGCCATTTCTGCCCAGAAGTGAAGTGGAACCACAGGGTAGCAATTGTTATTAACAGTCTTTTCAGCTAGTAGGAAAACTGTCTGTGGGTGGAGAAAGAGTTTTGAGTTTTTGGACTTATTTCCACCAGAGGCTTTGATTTTCTCCTGCATTCAGTGCTTCAATATGTAGTTACTGATGGAGGCAGATGAATAAACTAGTACTGGGACACAGAAGGCTGCAGATCAGGACCAGACACCCACCTTTGCCCAATTCATTGCACAATTCTGCTTTCCAATACTAGAGCCTACACCTGATGTCTGTCTCTTGCATGTTCCTTAGTGCTGTGTTTCAAGCAGATCTGTTGAGTTCTACACACAGTCTTTTACATGCAAGATTTGAGCTCTGTATATTCTGTTGTCTCTTCTTCATGCTTTATTTCACATAAAAGAATAAGTAAAAAGGGCAGCTCAGAAAACACCACTCAAAACCATGCTCTGTGTAGCAAAAGGAGTAAGTAATTGGTATTTTCTCATCTGTTCACTTTCCTTATCTGACACCCACCGAATTTTGTCAGAAGATTGCAGTATTAGACCATTTGCAGTACAGTGCTCAGTATGAACTCTCCTCTTGAAGTAATTTTTTATCCTCACCTCAGGGTATTCACAAACACACAAGATAAATATAGTAGTTTCTTTTGAGATTTCCAAAGAAAGATGTCTTGTTCCCATCAGCACACATGGTATTCTAAGTTCATATTAAATCTTCACACCAAGCTTCATCTAAGCTTTGCCAAAAACCAGTGAAAAGGTTTGAAAACAAAGCACATTTTAGCAACAACTGCACTATTTCCGACCTCATTAACAAGACCTCAAGTTCCTTGGTTGAAAAGATCTGCATTTCAACTAATCAAAAAATGTTGGGTTTTTAAAGAATTAATAGAGTAATTGTCTTTGTGAACATTTGTAATAAGCAACTTTCCTTTTGCATTTCCTTTTTTAAAAGGATCCTTTGGGAGGAATCAAAGAGGATTTCAGCCAAAAGGAAACTGTAATAACAGAGAAAGAACTTTAATAGTACAGAGAAAGAGAAACATTCTGAGGATTGTGGGGAATCCTTCCTGGAAGGAGCTCACTGGAAGAATGACTCATCTCAAGTGAACACAGAGCTGAATAAAAAAAAAAAATAAAAGTAAAGAATTCAGTATCCATGGCTTGTTATGCGTGATTTCTCTTCTGAATCCAGTTTAACTCCTAGTTTTACTGGGATCAGTTCTCATGGGTTCTTAAAATACTGTCAATTTTGCTTAAACAATGCTTTATTATTAATAAAACTGCTCTTCTTTAGAAATGTGTGTGTGCCATGGCAAACAGACCAAGTATAAAATGACACTATCTGAACAAGATCTGCAACAAGATTGTAACTGATTGCTCTCCAAAACAGCCCTCTTGTTTTCAAAGGAGATTAACTGCTCCCAAAAAGAAGGGTCTAACACTGCAAAAAGCATACCTAGAGTGATCTTCAGAACAAGTCATTGAAGCTAGGGGCTGTGCCCAACGGGGCAGCAAGGCACAGTTCATGATTTTTTTATTATCAAGCAGTAAAAAAGCAGAAAAAGATATATAATTTAATTCCAGTTAGAAAAATACCTTAGGTAACACACAAAGTCACAAATATGACTCACATTTTAGTTACGTGAGGTCCCTTAACCACCCCGCACATGTTAAAGAAGTGAGACAGGTGAAACTGCTGGACAATAGTAATTTCTTCTTGCAAGGACCAGATAAAGCAGAAGTAATTCTGAAAATTTGAAACCTTTTCTTACACAATTAGACAAGGAAGAACACTTACCAGAATTTCATTTCAGAAACAGGTGTTCAAAATCTCTGTTTCCAAATTGTTAATGCTAATAATCCCTTTCTTATGTAAGCAAGGGAAAAAATGGGGAAAACTTAGAAAAGGAAGGAACGTCCATTCGAATGGAAGAAGGCTCCATCACTGCAGTAAGGAATACAGCACTGAGAGAAAGCGTGGAGACCTCCTAACCCTCACCTGTCACACCAGTCAACAAGAGAGGGGCAGTTTTGAAGTACTGGACCTCTCACATTTTATGATGGTTTGCTAAAAAGTGCAGTTCATGACAGGTGGCTTGTTTGCTGTCCAGGTTGCAGCATGTCATTAAATAAGCACTCTTTGAGATTTAAGGTGAATTATTAACTTCTTTACTTCACAGTCCTTGCAAATAAACAGGACTCCACGTGCACCACACCTCAGGAAGCTGTCAGCTGGTCTTCACTGATGAGGAGGTAACAAGGGGACACAGAAAGTAAATCAGTTTATGTTCATTCCTCATGGGCGCAGTTTAATCTCTGCTGGGGTTGATGTTCCTTGGGACTGCAATTAAATCCACTTCATGGAAGAGGATTCTTGTGGAAGCATGTTCAGTGCTAGACCACCCTTCCTATATGTGGTCCACCCAGGTTTTGCAGATCTTGGACCTGTGTTTTTGAGTAGTTTACTGAGACTGTCTGAAATTGGTGAAGACCAGGGGCCAGATGGGCTCCACACATTCAAGTTTTCTGCCAGAAACATCATCTACATGGAGAGAAGGAGCTGAAAGCTACACAGGAAAACTACAGCTTAGAAGTCAGCATAGTAGAGGTGAGAGATGGGAACCACAGCCGAGCTATTACTACTTGAAGCAAAATCCTTCTTTGAAGATGCCAAGTAAAGTTCAATTCTCACATTTTTAGTACATAGTAAAGTTTTGATAGAACTGCAACAGTAGAAACCAAATCATACTGTCACTTAATGCCATGAGGAAAAGATGGGATGGTTTTAAAGAGTTCAAGCATCAGTTTCTGTGGGTGGAAGCTCCAGCTGGACAGTGCGGGTTGCAGTTGACAGTGAGTGTTTCTCAGCACCTTTGTTAGGAGGACTTCATTTACAAATACCACAGAAACAATGACCTGTCAATCTGACCACTGAGGTGTACCAAAACTGCCTCTCTCACACACACTGAAGTCAGTTCTCCTTTGGATATCAAACTCAAGTTCTCCACGATGCTCCCAGTGAGACCCTGGGCAAAGTAAACCTGATCACTGCTGGATATTGGGTTTCATTTGACTTTCATTTAACATTGGGCATTCATTAACACATAGAAGCCTTCATTTGATATCCTGGGAGATCAGTATTAGGAAGAGAATGAGATGAACTGAATCCCAAAGAGAGAGAAGTGTCAGTGTGCTTCCCCTTTGCTGCTTGCAACATGATGAAATCTGAATGGCAAGCAGTGCCACCAGTATATTTTGAACAACTATTAAACACAGAAGCTATAATCTTTTAATTAGTTTCCTTCCAGAAAAATAGAGCAAGCAATGTTCAGCACCAATCTGTATCTGGCAGATGGGTTTACCATTCAAGATAATGGAAAAAAATTAATTTTCCCTGTGTCTACCGACTGTATACAAGGCTCAATCCCGAAACTGCTATCTATCCGATTATGAGGTGCAAGATTACATTTTAATGAAAACATGTGACATCTCAGCAAATGATGTTCTGTTCCAGCCACTCTCAGATGTGGTGTCAAGACAACGGGCTGTGTGCAGACTTACATGCCATGCCTGACACATGACAAGAGTTGCAAATTTACTTCATAAAACGTGTGCTAAAAGCCTGCCTGAATCACGTCTCTTTCTTGGTCAAAATTCTGCCTTCTTACTGGATGAGTTCCTCCAAGTCTTGACCATGGCAGAAGGAGCCCATGGTGCCAAACAAGTGGCCTGGCACGTTGCCTCATTCTCCCTCTGACCCAAGTCAGTTACAGAATATATTCCTGGAGCAAAAATTTAGAAGTGTCACAAGAAGAATTGAGCCCTAGATGTGTGAAATGCAATCGCTTCCTCAAGCTTTGCTAAGTCAAACACTTTTATTTTAGTCTAAACATGAAGTGAATCTGTTTAATTTTTAAGAGTACATCATTATAACCATGCTCAGACATTCTAAATATTACTTAAAACCATAAAAAATTAAAAATCAATATTTATTAGCCAAACTTGTTTCTGTAAATGAATACCAATATTTTGAATTCCCCACTCACATGAATAATCTCCTCATGCACATAAATAAGCCCTATCAATTAAGACAGACAGGACTAAGTAAAGAGATATGAATGCATACCAGCAATGGAGCTGCTTTAATCTGCACTGCCAAGATGATTTGGTTATCAATATGGAGCAGCAGAAGCAACAGTCTCAGCTAGGCATCTTATTTATAAAAAGCGTCATAAAGTGTAATACAAAAAAGGGATAAACTTCAACCATCCCCAAGAAATGCTGACTTGTGTTTTTTTTCAATGATAACCTATTCTGCCTTAAAATACAAGCTCTGAGCACCTTGCAGATAGAAATTCATCTCATTAAGTTCCATTCTTAAATCCTGGAGAAGAAAAATGTTGTCCAGATTTGACAATAATTCATAGATGCTCAGATGAACAGGAAAAAAAATAATCAATCCTAATGAGAACTATAATAATTCTTTTCCTCTTTACAACAGATTAATCCTAGCTTAATTTCCCTGGAATTACTTTCAGCTGGCATTAGCATAACAACAATACATTGAAAGGAATTAATACAAATACAAAACAAATGCACCGACTGTTCATAAAAAATCCCCTTGATGTGTGGCAGTGGCATAATTGGTATAAATCAAAAGGTCTGGCTTGGAGGTCAGAAGCTCCTGTTGGTAGAAATAGATGTATGCTATATGCTTGAAATCTGATGGGATAATCAGAGATAGGGGTCTAAAGCCAGTATTTCAGGCATTTTATTCAGAGAATTGCATTGTCAAACTCGTTAGGAAGTTTGACACTCTTGTCTTTCCTTTCTCTCACACTCCTGATAGTGAAGAGAGGAGAGTTTGCTCCAAGGCCACAATAATTTAATGCAGGTATATTAACAAAAAAAACCCCAAACTCACACGTTTATAAAAATGTGCTCCTGTGTTAACTCAAGTGGAGTTGGGCTGGAGGAAATTACTCATCTCAGATATTTGAAAACCATGCTTGGTATAATCAGCTGTGACAGGGGCAAGGAGCCTGTGTTCATTTGAAACTTAGCTGTGGGAAAAGCTTTAAACCTATTTGTCCCGTGGGCTTGTGGCCACGCTGTTGTAGCTGTGCATCAGGAGTCTCACACAACCTGTCAGTCATTCATTCAAGCTTGTGTCCAGCTCTGAGGGCTTCCAGCAGCATCTCACTGCTCACGTTTCATACTTGATTCACCACGCCTGAGAAGTGACACGACTGAAGGGCCAAGCCAAACGCAGCCCTGCCATTGGTTTGGAGCAGGCAGCTGCTCCTCCTGGTGCAGCCCTGCACCAGTGGGATCACACATTGCCCAATGTGTCCTCAGATTGCAGTTTCTGAGGATGACCTTGGGAATATTTGCTTTCTGTGAAACATTGACAGAGCTAAAGCTGTGCCAGGGCTGCTGCCCTCTCCTTTCACTGCTGAACAAACATGCAGTGCTGCCTTTCCACCAGAGCCTGCCAGCTGCTCCACGCCAGGTCCCGTGTGGGGAATTTACTGCACAGGAACCCACACTATTCACACACACTGGACCTGCATCACCACTTAAACAGCACACAGTGAACACAAACTGCTAAAGAATCATTTTCTCCCCCTCCCCAGGAAGAAACAACATGCTGTCTTTCATTTGAGCTCTCCTGTGCAAATGCATGTTACCAATAACTGCAACCAGTGAACAATAAATATTAATAAAGCATTTAATTGGAATCCTGTTGTAAAGCACTTTCTCCAGCACAGCTGGCAAGAGCCCCCTTGAACAAATGCTGCCTTCTTGCCAAGTACAACATAGAGTCGTAACTAGTCAGCAGAGGCTAAGGACATATGTGAACATCATGGCAGAAGCCTGAGCTTTTCAAAGTATGTATTTTATAGACTGAAGTAATCTGGGAACTCTGCCTAAATTTTCCTCCTCTGGCCTTGTCATTTTTGAGAAGATGCTGGTTATTTCTCAGCACCCACACCACATTCTAACAGAGTCCTGAGCTAAACCAGCACCCTGGGACAGCATTCCCTCCAGTCTCCACATGCCAGGGCATATCACCAATGGTTGCCAGAAAAACAGTTCTTTTAGACCAGTAACAGATGTCCATAAAAACTAGTTAACTATTCTTTCCCTTCACTTATTTTGACACTGGTGGGTCTCTTCCTGCCTTACCTCCAAAGCACTGCTATTTGCTGAGTCAGGAAGAAAACCCACCCTCTTCCACGCACCCTGATCCTTTTCTTAAACAGCTCTTGGCCAAAGTCTAGTAACTTCAACAGACCAAGGTATTTGCCCAGAAATCACATGTGCTTGGAAGAGTCTGAGCACATTGCAAAAATCTGTACCAGTTTTAGCCTGGCTGCACAGCATCAGGTGCCTCTGGGAATATTTGGTTTAAGGGTGGCAATTACAGTCTCTGTAAGAGCCAAGTGTGGGCTGTAACAGCTTTCTAACTGACATTAAATACATAGCCTGGTCTAAACTATTTTTGTTGTAGTCCTTAATAATTTCCATGTAATTCTTTATTAAGACTCATTGAAAGAAGAGACTGGACACTTTTTAATGTTCACTTAATTGACAATCTTTGCTGTGATTTTGTCTGTGTATTTTTCTACTTGAAACCCTTTGACTAAGATGCTGCTTGGCATAAGAATTCTTAGGACAATTTCCTCAGAGAACACACTGGTGTGGAAATTTGAAGGATGTGCTCCCCCAGCAACCACAGGACTTCATACAAGACGAGGAACATGGTCTTCTATGGAACACCCATTGGTGAAAGTGCACCATAATTTGCAATGCATGAAAACAACATCCCTTGTGATAAAATTTTGCAACCTGAAATCTTCTCTTCCAATCAAGAGCCGCTGGCCTTTTTTGAACTGAAAAAATTCTCATTTATATTGAGAACATGCAAAACACTTCCCCAAATATGTTTATACTTCTATAGCCTTCTTCCTACTAATTTATCCAAGCCTAGTACAACAACATATTTCAATCATATGGTCAGAGGTGTGAAGGAAGATGAAGACCATCTTCCTTGTCTTGTATGAAGTCCTCTGGTTACTGGGGGAGCACATCCTTCAAATTTCCACACCAGTGTGTTCTCTGAGGAAATTGTCCTAAGAATTCTTACGCCAAGCAGCATCTTAGGGTTTCAAGTAGAAAAATACACAGACAAAGTCACAGCAAAGACTGTCAATTAAGCGAACATTAAAAAGTGTCCAGTCTATTCTTTCAATGAGTCTTAATAAAGGATTACATGGAAATTACTAAGGACTAGAACAAAAATAGTTTAGACCAGGCTATGTATTTAATGCCAGTTAGAAAGCTGTTACAGCCCACACTTGGCTCTTGCAAAGATTGTAATTGCCACCCTTAAATCAAGTATTCCCAGAGGCACCTGAAATAAGGCTGTGTGGCTTAGGAAAATCCTGCTGGGTGGGAAGCACCAGGAGCTGAAGGCAATCATTCTGTACAATAATTCTGAACAATAATTCTGTACAATCATTCAGTACAATAATTCTGTACAATAATTCTGTGCAATCATCCTGTCCAGCTCTCGGCAGGGGCAGAGGAGCTGCCTTTGGGGTGCGCCCGCAGGTGAGGGGGACAAGGGCGTGCGCGGCTTCCCGGGAGCCGGATCCTGATTCCAGCAGAATTCCCGGGGCTCCGCCGCCACCTGCCGGGATGTCCGGGCATCCCGCCCCGGGTCGGGACCTGGGACAAGCCCTGGCCCCGGGAACGGCACCTGCAGCACCGCAGGACGGAGCGTCCGGGAGAGAGAACAGCGCCTGGGCCCCGCCACGGGCACATCCCTGCGCCCTCGGGAGGAAAATGAACGGAGATCCATCCACCGGATCCTGTGTGCCTGTGCCGGACACACAGCCCCACTCCGGGGCGGCCAGACAGACCAGCACAGTGCCAGAGCAGCTGGAGTGCCAGGGCAGTTCCAGACAACACAATTAATTAACCGGGGACTTCCAGTTAATTAACGCTGACATCAAGCTATTTAGGACGGGTGTAGCTTTGGCCAGTTGGAACTGGTCCGACAGATCTGAAACCAAGAAAAAGGTTCAATCTGGAAAGTAAAACTGAAAATATCTTGACCTCGGTCCAAAGCCATACTATGCCCAAGTTATAGCTGTATGTCGATGCATAAAATCTCAACGATGTCTTTTTCAAGAGTATAAAAATATTTTGATATTTTGCCCCTTTCTACAGATTTGAAACAACTGACTGGACCTACATCAAAATGTGTTATGTGGGACATGCCAGACAATTGGGACATTGGTCAAATTGAATTTCTCACATGAAAACACACCATTACAACACAGCTACCTTGTTAATAATGTACGGAGAAGCTGCAAACACAGCATTGCTGTGTCTATCGTGAGACCACACTGCAGTTTAAAGAATGACTCTCTGGTGTTTGCAGAAAAGACAGAGCCATCTTTACTGAACTATGGTTCTGACAAAACAAATTCACAGCAAGGANTTGCAGAAAAGACAGAGCCATCTTGACAAAACAAATTCACACCAAGGGTGATATCCCTGGACAGCTTCCTGATCCTACAAAACCAGCCATTTTGCATGGTCTAGATTTTTGCTCATTTTAATATCGCACTGGCTTGTTTCTCCAAGATGTTCCTATTTTGGATGACTTCCAAGAATCTTTATAGTATTTTCATTACCATTATTTCCTTTAATACTTCTTTAGCATCCTGGCTGTAGCATCCTCTCCCCTGTTCCTGGGGTTAACCTGGTGTGCTGGAAGGATGACGCTTACAGAAAGGTTGATCTTCAGAGACAGTCACGTACTGATGCCAGTGGAGAGTGTGTTACGGGTGACCAAGGTTCACTTCTGTACAAATGAATTCTTTGTAGGTGGAGGAAAATTCAAAAACAGGCAGCAAAGTTACAGCTGATTTTGCTCTCTCTGCATTTTTCAAAGCTAGGTCGAAAATGTAAGAATTTGTTCCCAAACGATTAACTGACTGACAGAGTCGAAACACCATCTGCATTCAGTGCCGGGCTGGGAGCTTCCCATCAGCACCACTGCCACTGTAACATCACAGTCAAATGAATTTACACATTTCTCAAGGACACTGGCACACGGCCATTCTGCCACACTCAGAACTCAGCAAGTGTTTCAATTAACACTCGGTTGAACTGATTGCAAATAAAACCTTTACAAGTTTACATGAACACTATTAAGCCTGTTGTTCATAATTATTTTCCTTAGGATCATAGAATATGCTGAGTTGGAAGGAACCCCCAAGGATTATCAGTTCAACTCCTGTTCCTGCACAGGACAGCCCCAAGGATGCCACCCAGTGCCTGAGGGCATTGTCCAGACACTCCCTGAACTCTGCCAGCCTTGGAGCCCTGACCTCCCTGGGGAGCCTGGTCCAGTACCCGGCCACCTTGACTTGCACCATGGCAGTTCCTCATGCACTTCTCTTTCTGGTCACCATGGCTGCTGCACCAAGGCCGTGGAACTGCAGAGAATTCTCCTCCTGAACCAATTCCAAAAAGAAATTTGAAATAGTGAAAAGTTTCTTCACGGTCTTGAATTTTGTGATATCTGCATTTTGAACTTAAATTTTTTAAGCATTAACTTCAAAATACCCTAAAATATGGTCAAATGAAAATTGACATGACCCCATTACTTTAATAGAGTCAGAATTCTCTTCTGGCCCCACCGAGCATTAGGAGGTCCTGGGACAGGGTTATCTTAAAAGATAAATAGGTAGGTACAAAAAGCTGAGGTCCAGTTTGTGCCAGAGTTGCAGTTTTCTCTATGTATGGGAAACTTCTCCAGAATTTTCAGGAGTAGCAGGAGTTCTTGCTGTTCCTCCTTTTTGTTCTTATTGATTTCTTGATTTTAATTTCCTGCTGTAGAATTTGATGACAACAGCAACAGGATCAGACACATGCTCTTCAACTCATGGAGCTAAGCTGATGGACACACATTGAGGATCAAATAATTATTCCAACTTAATTTGATTGTTATTGTCCTAATTTTAATTTTTATTTGCTCATGAACATGACTGACCACTAAACACAATTAAAAGTTGCTCAAGTTGCTGTGTTGGATCAACCCTTCCAGTTTCTCTGACTACAATTTTGATTAAAGAAGCCAGTTTTTTCTGCTTTCCCTTCTCTCTGAGGAGGCAAGAGGGGAAAAGGGTATGTTACAGCTTTACACTTGCTCCCTGTCATGGAAATGGGGGAGGCAGAAGTTGTGTTTCCCTGCACAAACCAGCTTTTTTTGTACACAAACACCACTAATTACCTTCTTTTCATGTCTGAATATCAGAAAAATTATCTATATTTAGCAGACTCAATATAACATTCGGAGTAGGATGAGGCTTTGGAGCAAAACACAATGAACACCTCATTCAAGAGAACTCAGCATTTCTTGAAGCTTAATGCTATCAATGCATTTGCTTATAGAGAGAATTAATTTGATTAAAATTTCTGCTATCCTTTCAATCTTATGGGTTCTCAGCAGGAATCTTTTAGAGGACAACACAAAAGACTTATGCTCTGTGCATGTTATTCCTTCTGTGGGTCACACTTCTCTACACACACTACACCATGCTCCAGCAGATAACAAATGACAGACACAATCTCTTATCTTCATCGTGTTCTACCCCTTCTTCCCTCTCGTGTTCTTCCAGTGTCACAATAAATACAGAGGGAAGGGCAGAGTTTAAGAAGGTGAGGAATATTTGTGGAATGAAGAGATGCCATGGGTCTGGTGAGAGACCAAACCACCGACCAAATACGGGACTCCCATGGGAAGGAGACTTACAAGTGGCAGGTAGGACAGGACAAGTAAAGGTCATGGGAGAAGATACATGTAAGTATGAAGAACTGAAGGAGAAAAGAAAGAAATGGTTTTATAAGAGGAGAGAAGCTCAGCTGCTGGCTAATTCTGCATTCAGTCCCCAATACAACCCTTTTGTACCTCAGACACCTCACGCATAGAAGACCAACTATCAATGCAAGCCTCCCTTGACCATTGCTGAGAAGAGCCTCTGGATTCCACTATGGAATTATTTTGGCTTGATTTAGAAAGCCTCTACTTTGGGGAAACAGTTTTACTGCAGTTTTATTGAACCCTGGAAAAGTGAGAGACAGTGAGAGACCATTTCAGCTAAAACTGAAGTGAAAACTGTCAATAGGATATAAAACCAGTTCCTTGAAATTTTTCTCATTGTGAAGTTTCTGTTAAAATTGTGCAGTATGCACTGTGGAAGTGTTACACCAGGCTATGCTGAGTTATTTCCCAAGTACAATCAAGTACAACATTGTCATGTTGTCAGGATAAATACTGAGTACAGCTGAGAGATTATGACATCCCATGACGGCACTATCCTTGACTCAAGCCATGAGAGGGAAAATGTTCATCTCAGGAATGGGAAAACAGCCCTCATTCCAGAAGACACCGACAAGTGGGTTTTAGTTAGAAGTACTGTAATTATCCACTTTGCAACAGATAATGTTCAGTGTTTCTAATTAAAGGTAGGTAACTGTAGAACTTTGTAATTATGTGGGATAATCTTTGCATCAAAATAAGACATAGCCCACACTTCATTTGCATGGGCCATGAGCATGCCAAAAACATTTCACTTCTAGCCAGCTACATCAAAAGCAGGGGTACAGACCTGTGTGAAGAAGATCATACCCCTGTAAAATTCATTTCACTCAGGGAACTAGCATGCATACACTAATTTGGCTGGCATAAATAGTACCTACAAGGAAAGTTTGCCAGGCAGGTCACCAGATACAAACTGAAGCTTCAACGACACAGGTCCAGCCCATTTCAATGAAATTATTGGGCATCACTTTGAGGAATAGATCCACTGGGAAGTGGTATTTCATCTTAACCCCCTCCACAATAGTTTCTACAGTCTTGAGCCAAGCTGCTTTCTGTCACAAACCCTTTAGCTTGGCCAGGTTGTCAACCATCGCTGAGGCAGAGAAATCCCAGGCAATCACTTTCTAAACAACCCCAAATTTCAGGGACATGAGTAGAAGCAGCTATGTCCCAGAATGATCTGTAGACCGTCAATGTATAAGTTATGCAATGTGTTACTTGAGAATCAGAGCTGCACTTCCAAATCAACAATTTATTCTTCATTTTCTGACTATCCTGTCCTCAGGGCTAATCACTTCGATGGTTTTGTACCCAGAATGAACCTGCTTCTGTGTGCTTATGGCTGCTCCTTCAGTTTCTATGTATTTTTTCTCCTTGCTTCAGCACAGGGATAGGAAAAGACAATGATTGCTTTGAGACAGTGGTAGAGCAAGGTAATAGGGAGCAGTGATGAAGGAATGTGGATGGAGGTGTTACCATGGCAACGGGGACAGAGAGTTTTCCAGCTTTGGGAAAGCAAGCACATTTTTCATCACTGTTTCTACTCCGAGTTCTGAGCAGCCCTTGTGACTTTTAGGGTGAGGGACAAAAGTGCAAACAGCATTTGGCCTCAGGGAGCTGTTTCATCATTGCAAAAGTTAAAGAGCAGCTGAGAAAAGCCACACAGGAATTCAAACTCGTGTTCAGGTCAACACCTTCAGCATAAACTTATGTTACTGAATTGTGTAGTAGATCCATAAATCCATTATTTTTCAGAATAACTTCTAAAAGTATAATTCCTGTACTCTGAAACAGAATGTTTATCATCACATTCCCAAGCACTGTCTATATCTGCCATATGTGTCACGTAGGCACTGCACAGTCAGCATTTCCCTGCCAAAACTGAGTCCAAGAAGAAAGAGCAGTACATAATGACAACAGTAGCGAAATAATCCCATTACAAGCAAGGAATACAACAGGAGTATAACAGAAATAAGAGCATCTATTGATGGTCCTTTATCAGTAGTAACTTTTCCCCTTTTGGGTGGCACAGGTTATGCAGATGAACAGCACAGCACGAGGGATGCACAGAAAGCTACACGTGGCTATGGCACAGTTTGAATACAACATTTCCTCTTTAACAGACATAACAGTGAAGGTATATATTACACACACCAGCTATCACTTACATTAACTCTTGTTCCTAATGAGCCCAACATAAGGAAGGCCAAAGCCAGAACTCCCTTCCCCCCAATAAAGTTATCAAAAGATCACATGTCTGACCAGCTAATGCAGCTGTGCTATAGGGAGCACCAATTTTCAATTAAATGTATAAAAAAATAGCAGGAAGTCTGCAATGCTTTTCTGAGTTAAGATGAAAAACTCACTGCAAGGGTGTGTCTTATGCATTCTTAAATATAAAGAAGCTGTTAAAGGATGAACCAACAATATAAAAAAACCTAAAGGAAGAACCACATGAACTCTGCAAGCTGGCAGAAGATTTACTGAGATGCAAAGTTGCCAGTTTTCAGAGATCACCTCCTGGAGCAAGCAGTCTACAGCTTATAATTTCTGAGAGAGGCTGTGGGAATGCTATTAAAGGGAAGTGCCATTTGGAGTAAAGTAACAAAATGCAAGAAACTGTATTTGAATATGTAGGTCTGCAAATGGTAAATGTTTCTACTGGTCAATACAAATACATTTTTATGAAGTAATGGTAGTTCTGATGTTAAGGTAAAGGCTGATAATATCAGCAAGAAGATTCAAACCTTTCACCTTCTTAGGGGCATGATACAGCTGACAGTGATACATGATATAATCTCTCCACCTGCTTCTTAGGGAAGCTGAGCATGACAGATAATCTCACACTGTTTATTTTGGAGGAGTAGATAAATTCACCTGGAGAGCCATGAAGACCCTTGCTGAGGTCACAGCAGTTTTTGCAGGATGTCACATCATTTACACTTTCCAATTTGTTTCTGTTGGCAATCAGACCTCAGAAGCACACAGAATGCAGTCCAGAAAGCTTTTAAAATTTGAAACAACAGCCTAAGAGCAGGAGGCTCGTGGTATTAACACACCATCCATAGTGGCTGGTGAGGCATTCAGACTGCTGGTCACAGTGAGCAGAAAACCCACAGATACTTTGTCTGCCTCTGGCTGACAGCTCACCTAGGGCAGGAAAAAGCAAATCCTTCCAAACCTGTAGCCCACTACTTTGCATTTATGGGGTGGGAACATTTGAAGACTGAATAGATTCCTTTACCCACTGACTCTGAACACAATTGTGATCTCCTGGTTTTCTAGGGCCAAAGGATGCTCAGTTGCTGCGCTGCTGTTGGCCAGGGTAATTTTCTTCACAGTAGCTGTATGTCTTGGATTTGTGCTGCAGACAGAGTCGATAGTGCAGAGATGTTCTCATCATTGCTGAGCAGTGTTTACACAGAGCTAAGACCTTTTGTGTTCCTCAAGCCATCTCACCAGCAGAGAGGCCGGGAGTGCAGAAGGAGCGCAGCCCAACTGACCCAAGGGATATTCCAGACAATATGGTGTTGTGCTCAGTGTATAAAGCTGGAGAAGGAAGAAGGAAGGGGAGATGTTTGGACTGTAGGCGTTTGTATTCCTAAGTCACCATTACATGTGACGGAGTTCCTGGGATGGTTGAGCACCTGTCTGCCCTTGGGCAGGGGTGAATGAACTCCTTGTACTGGTTTGCTTGACTGTGTGACTTTTGCTTTACCTACTAGGCTGAGATGTCTTTATCTCAACCCACGGGTTTTCTCACTTTTCCCTTTCTGATTCTCTCCCCAGTCCCACTGGCAGGAGTGAGCAGCTGCATGGGGATGAGCTTCTGTCTAGGGTTGAACCACAATAGCTGCTCTCAGCTGTGCAAAGCCTATGCTGAAGTCTCTGCAGGCCTTTGGAACAAACTCTGTAGATACAACTACCACACAATATCCCATACTCAGGGAACTTCTGTTATCAAAAACACACAGTACACTCCCAGGCACCACACACCTCTCATTTCCCACATCTGCTCCTTGATACATTCCACTTGTTGGTAAATGTGAAGTGCCAGCCACTGTCAGCTTCAGTCAAATATGCAGGAAAAAAAGAGCCTCATGTTTTCTGAGAGGACCCAACATCATCCACTGATCTAAGGTGGGGGAAAATCTGGAGTAACAAATTTGTCCCAGTCAAACGACACAGAAACAGTTCTGTGTGAGCCTGGATGTGCCTCTGGGAAAATGAGAGGTCAGGTAGTAGCTGTAAAAAAATGGATATGGTCACTGGCTTTGAACCTCCCAGAGAACTGTTCTCTGGCTGTTTATTAACTCCCAGGAAAATTGAAGTTACGTGGTTTCGATTGTTACAAGCAACCTTATCAGAAATAACTGCCCTTGTGCCTGAAATGGTGGCTTTCTTGTTCAAGCAGAGTACTCCTCTCCCCTTCCTGTATCACCTCAAATGGTAATCCTACAATTTAACAGAGGATAGTGCTTGCAGAAGCAGCTTTTTTCACTTATAAAGTGGTCCCTGCCAGTTCCTGCCCCCTCATAAAGAGCATGTTTATATTCACAGTGGGGTGGGCACCATCTAAACTGGCAGGTTAATGCACTTTCAGACTTTTCTAAATGAAGAATTCAATTTTTCCTTATTCAAACCTCAGTGCCCAAAGGGATTTTCTGCTACAAGCCTGCTACCGTGGTCTGGATCAAAATAATGTGGTGACTGCAGCCGGCTGGTCTGGCAGGAGGATTTAAATCAGCATCCCCAGAGGTTTCTGCAGAATGAGGACTTCACTTACACATTGCAATCACAGGCAGGAATGATACTGTGCTGTCTAAATGTATGCATTTTGGGTGGGAAGAGTTCATCAGCTCTAGTCTTGGACCTGAACTCTGTTCCTGACTTCCACACATGAAGCAGTAGTGAATGCTGCCTATGAGGCACCAGGAGACTTTATCCTCCAGGCGGGAACCTGACCAAGTCATTGCCCAGGGTGGGTTAGAGGTCTGAATAACTTAGACCTGAACTAACAGATGGTCCCCAGAGGCTGCAATACCTCTTCACCCGGGATTAAGAAGAAAGAACTCTTTCTCACTTTGCCAGCCTACCACCAAGCCATGTTTCCAAGCAAAACCGGGTGATGTTGGACAAATTTCTGTAATGCTGTACCAGGT
>VYZR01097995.1:10764-22176 GCA_013400675.1 Oxylabes madagascariensis | reverse complement strand
TTTTTTTTTTTTTTTGGCGGGGGGGGAGGAGAAGGAGAAGCTCTTATTCTAAGCTTGTATAAACAATCACTCAGTGGAAAATAAGTGTCATTGCATGAATTTTAACAGTGTAGATAAAAAGACTCTACTTTACTGATAGAATTATTGTCTTCTTTAGAAAACTGGATTGTTTTCTTCTGAGAGGAAAAGCTATTATTTCCAGTTCTAAAAAAACCCCAAACACACAAGCAAACATGTCCTAACTCTCTTCGTGGATTTTTCATTTTACGGGTCAGAACTGCAAGGTTTCATTTTTTTCTTTCCAACAGAGAGGTCATGTAAAGTGATGACCACAGGTATGTTTTATATCTGATGGCCTAAGGTCCTGTCAAGTCCCCACTTTATTCTTTTTCCCTAAGCACTTCAGAGCTCAGATTTGGGTGACATCTCAAGTGCCTAGGTAAAAGATTGGTGACAATGCGCAAGCTGACATTTTCTGCTCATAATATGTCTATATGATGGTTAATTTTCAAGCAATGTTATGTGATGAATGGTCACACTTTGTACTACCATTTTGCTCCTGCTTCCAAAAAATATATCCCTGAAAGGCTTTTTCAATACTTTTGAGTCATAGCAGGAAAGGGCTGAATGAACAAATTTGTCAACATTGATCAAAGCTGACATTCGTGTTACCCTACAGAGGCCTTCTATGTCGGTTTTCTTCACCCTGCTGTTTTCAAGGCTTCTCATGTGCTTTCATGATTGGTGATAATGATGTTTTGATGTGCATTTTAGATTTATCTTTTGATTCACTAAGTATGGGAATTTCCAGATCTGAACCTTGCCAAATTAATTTTTTAGATTAATTTTCAGCAATAGGCAATTGCCTACTCAAGTGCAATATGGATAACTCTGCCCCTGATTATTTTAACAACATCGCCTATACACCACTCCAACTTCAAATTTTTATGCTAATCAATTAATAATCATGAAAATATGTTTCTTTTAGAAAACATTGAGGAAATAGAAGGAACTCTTTTTGAAGAGCTGTAACTAGACAACAAAGCTCTGAATAACATTTGGTAAATTCTTTGGTCTTGACAAATGAGGATCTATATGTCAAATAGCATGGCTTGGCATATTCTTTCAGTTTTATTTTGTACATTTTTATTCATATTGCATGGAGCAAGCATTTCAAGAAAACACATTAAAAGAGAACCTATACTTAAAAAAGACCTGGACATAACCTTTATATTCATGTTATTAAATAAGAAAGACATCAACAAATATTTAAGCTTTCTGCATGCAGACATTTCAGATCAGTGACTAAAGCCCATTAACCAAGAAAATTATATTGGCAACATGTAGCTTAGAACAACTGTGAATTAGATATAATTAGTGTTGTACAGGCAGGATTAATTTTTAAATTTTTCACAATTAAAATAACCACAACGTGTGTTTTTATGAGGAGAAATTTCACAGCAATCTTATTATACAAATAAATTACTCAAAAAAGTAAGTTAAAAGACCTTAAATATTAAAAAAAAATCCTGACCATGAAAGCTTACAACTTCCATCAGCTGAATCTCTTAGCATCCACTTACTAGGCTAATTACAGCAATAAATAAATTACGTTATTGCTAATTATATCTTCCAATTCCTGTTCTTCTTGCTCTCCTTCTCCCGAGATGTGAAGGGATTGTTCTTGCTGGAATAAAATCAGTAAATATACACAAATAAACACAGTTCATGAACAATTCAAATATTGGAGTGTTTGGTTGTTTTGTTTTTTTTTTTTTTTTTTCCTTAAGCAAGAACAATATACATTTCATAGTGACAAAGCAGTTGACAACTAATTGTATGTTTTATGTGATTCATCTTCTGTAAGCAGTCAGCCTGGCAATAAGATTACTTGTCTCCTATTTTTCCTAAAGGTCTGACAATCCAACTCTCCCACTGGTTTTGTCTTACAGCTTTGTTTATTCAGGACTCCAAAAAATAAAGCCCAGAGGTCATTTGATAAAGCAGCTGGACAGCTGCTCCACAGCAATTAATTTGTCATGAAAAAGCAGCCAAAGGAATGGTCCCACTGAATGTAAAATAAATAGAAAAAATTGTTAAAAGATTATTAGGCAATTAAGCACTAATACTAAACCAAACAAAAATTCCTCCATCTAAGAAATCCTCTTTATCTTTCCGTAAAATTTTGTGAAATGTAAGAACTGCTGGATTTGTGATACAGAAAAGCTAGAAATCATCTACACAATCTTTAGGTTGAAAATTTATATTGCTACTATCTTTTGTTTCTGATGACTCTGAAGGTCCTTACTTCTTTCTTAACATCTAGTATGAACTCAGCCATGTTTGGTTTCTGACCTGATATAAAGACAGGAAATTCTAGACCCATAGTGCAAACATAGATTAGAGACTGGGGAAAAATCATTGCTACCCAGTACTCATGATATTCTGAATTTAAGTGTCTTACTGAGTGTGAACCTGGCTCACTGAAGCTTAATTTGCTTAAGTTATGGTTGTGTACGTGTAACGAAAAAAATAGATGGTCTGGGGGACTCAGTGTAGGTATTTAAAGAAATATGCAATGGATTTGCAGGGTAGATGAACACTTCGTAGTGAAGTGTCAATGAAGTGGAAAATATGGTTTTGGGACATGGTAACATAATTACAATGCTAATCAAGGACAATGTGAGACTCTCCAGTAAAGTTGACAAGCTTGAGAATTAATCCAGGATTAAGCATTTCAAGATTACTGGTGTCCCAGTGAGGAAAAGCCTAAGAATTTAGTAATCTTTATGGCAGCATTTCTGAAAGATGAAGTAAAATATTTATTTTCAGTATGATTTTGGGATGCTTCACCATAATAATTTGTGTCCAGACACATCTTCATAGGTTCTCCCAAAACTGGTCCAATTTTCATAGAATACTTTCTTCAGAAGCACCACCTCATGCAAGAGAAAATGCTCATTGTTTATGCACATGCAGACACAGCTATCACCACCTGTTTATTGTAGTTTTGTTACTTGATTTAGTTTTTTTGAGAACGGTGAAGCAAGTGTAGTGCAAGCAACAACCAAGGCGGGTACCCCACCCCCTCATGGGTGCACAGCACAGTGACTGAGATGCCACCAAAAGGGTTGTGTTTTAGTGCACGTAGTACACCACCCCTGGGTGGTACTCACAACTTTGGGCCCAGCTCTGCCGGCCCCTGCTTTAACCATACTACCTTCAGACAAGGGCGAGAGAGGGAGCCTGTTGCCCTGAAGTCTGTGTTTGCCACATGCTTCCCTCACATGTGCGTATCTGGCCTGTCACTGTGGCCTACCCCCCTGCCAGTGTCGTGAGCCTAGGCTGGCACAAGAAGTTCTGTTTTGCTAAAGAATTTGCAATATTTAGAAAGAAAAANAAAGTCCTTATTCTATGCTTCACTTACATGATTTTAAAAAAACCTTCTCTATTCAAATATATATAAATATAGCTATCCATACTAATTTGAGTCTGTAGACCAGCAGTCAGACCCTGGAAACAGCAACTGCAGAGATTAACACTCTTTCCCGTATCAGCTATTTATTGCTGTCCATTAGATAGGTTATCAGATTTCAAAAACAAAATCACATGGGATTTATTTGTGTTATCACTCATGCATAGATACCACAGAAAGGCTAATTACACCTTTTATTCACCATTATCATTCCACTTTTAAAATCCAGCTAAATGATAACAATTATAAATATGAAGCATGCTTACAATTCAAATTTTACTCTTCACATAAAAGCCAGCTCAGCATAATTATTTTTCTTCCCACTGAAAAGCATGAATTGATGGCAACATTCCCAGATGAGCATATCTTTTATTGCCTCAAATTTTTTCTGTGAAGCATCATTTTATCATTTCATCTTACTGCATGTTACATGGAAATTGAGGTTGACAAATGAAATGAGTCTCAAAAAATGGAAGGCTGTATCTAGCCTTTTCTGTTAGCCCCACAATAGATAGCACCTGTTTCACAGGGGGACTGAAAAGATTTTTTAGTATTTTCAGCTAGGAAGAGTGTAGTTAATTTATACTTTAATGATAAATGTTACTGAGAAATTATATGATTGCATTCTATTGGAAAGGCATAAGTTGTTGCTTCTTTAATGCTATAAAAGCCTAAACTGGCATGAGATTTGAGCTTGATGCAAAGTCTGTGTCAGGTCCGACTGATGTATGTCTGTATGTCTTTTGCCTACTGAAGACAAACGCACATCAACTGTGGTGATTGTTTAGTAGTCATAAAATAGGTTTTACCATAGGAAAAAAGGGGAAGAGGAACAGTGTAAAAGTTTACATTTAATTTCCAAAATACTGGTATAAGTCAAAGTAGAAGACAGCACCTGTTCACTTAGATTAACTTATTTCTTTTCTATTAGATATATTTTTACTAATGTCAGAAAAATGAGATGAATATTAGTATTTGAATAAAGATGAGATAAGAGGTGAGGCAGTGTACATGAAAAGACCTGTTGATAAATAAGAAGAGAAGTGTGGGTAGTTATCACACTTCAGAGTCTGTGGTCAGAATAAACCAGTGTCTATAATTTCTTTAGGCTGCCAGCTGCCAACTGAGAGGCTACTTTGGACTTTCAGGAAGAAGATAAATGACTTTAATATGTAACTCATACTCTAAGATAGAATTTCTCCATGTCAGTAACATATTTTTTGTCAGAAAATTCTGTCAAAGCCTCTAGAATGATGTAATATTATTTATGAATCCAGCACCAGAATCCAAGTACTCATTCTGGTATTAGACACTACAATGCTTTTCAGGATACTTGAAATTTTCCAAAGCCAGACATATCAGAATCTCAACATTCTAAAAAGAAGAAAGGNCTCCTTTATAGTATGATGAAAGACTCTAAAAAGAAGAAAGGGAAAAAATATGTTTGACTAGTTCTGATGAAAACTATCCCTTTAGCAATCTAGTACAGAGAATAAGCTGCATCACAAAAACCAACACAGCTATGCACTACTATATTAGTAGATGAAGTAGAATTATGGATATCCAGGATGGGGGAAATTATGCAAGGGGTATACCGGAGTCACAACACCTCATTTACCTACCCATTATTGGCTGTAAAGCACAGAATAGATTTAAGGGGCTTGAAAAAAGATAATGTCATTTTGAAGATATGAGAGGTCACAATGAAAAGAATATACTACCCATTCCCTCAAGACGGTTTGGAGAAAGGGGGAACTTCGTAGTTGCAAAGTAGCTAAATATCACCAAATATAAGTAAAGGTACAGCGTGTAAAACTGTGGGTGGGGGTCAATGTCTTGCTGTCACAGGAGAGATGAAAGGTTGGGCAGAGATAGGTCATAAGGACTTAAAATATGAAAGCAAATCATTTATGCTTGGTGCAGCAGGGAACGGAAAGACGGTGGAGAGAAGTAAAAAGAGGATTAACAAGAGCTAATCCTAGATATGAAGGTTTGTATGGTTTATGTAGATTATCGCCTCTGCAGTAGAAATGGATTTGTTGCAGAGTGGCACCCAAATGTGTATATTTCCTGCAAATTGTGAATTTAAACCCGTCAAGCTGTTTTTTGAGTTACAGGTCATCAAAAATACTTTGATGAAGAGCAGCTGCACAGTGAAGGTTACAAGAAGACTTCTGTTATATGCTGTAATGTTTTTTTCTCTCTTTATTTTGCATCACAAAATATTTTTAAAATTGTAATCAAGCAACAACAAAAAATTTGCACATTCTCTAAAGGCCAGTGACCAGGCTATGAAATGCCACATATATGAAAATAATACCTTTTTAAATATTCTTTAATTCATCTAGCATCTTTTGGAGTCACTTCATTAGAAAAAAAAAATAAAAAAAGAAAAAGAAAAGAAAAGATATAGGTTTAAGCAAAGAAACCTTGACATTAGATTTACGCATCACTTACAGTCAAATGGTCAATGTTCATGTACCTCTATACAGTCAAATGGTCAATGTTCATGTACCTCTATCTATCCACCTATCTATATATATATGTGTATAAACACTGTGAATCCTATTTTAAATATTTTAACAGCCACAAGAAAAAGATGTCTTCAGAGAGATGCAGACATGCTCATATCTGTAGGGAATAAGTAAAAGTCAGTTTTCTTTTGAATAGAAGGATAGTATTTGCCAGCTGGGAGAGCTAGGATGGACAGAGCCCTGATTCCCTTCCTACAGGGAGTAGTTGGTGAGTCTGACACATTGTCTTTTAAACTGCTAAGGTCAGAAAAAATCAAAAACTTACTTGGAAACTTATGTTGCTCCTAACATAGATGTTTGTAAGGAAGCTTTTGACCCTGGAGAGTTTTTAGCAAAATATGGTTTAGAGTTATTACAGCCTATAAAAACGAACGTCTCTTGCCTTTAAAGGTCAAGAAAATCAGAACAGTATTATCTCAATGCTCATCCTCTGTGAATACTGTTTCATACACTCATACCCTTCCTTTTACAAAAGCAGACTAATTTTCTGAGTAGAATGGTAATTTACTAGGATGTCTGAACCTCCTAATAAACTTCAAAAAATAAATGACTGCCTGATAAGATTTTCTTTCATTGTGTAACAACATTTTTACTCAGTTTCAAGGGTAACTGCGTGTAATCTAATCCTGCTTTTTAAAATATCCTCCCTGCAGAGATTATGTCAATTAACTACAGAAATACTCTTGAGATTCAAGAGTGTCTGAACTTATGTGCTCAAGTGAGCTGATCATTTATTGCATGGTATGTCTCAAATGTGTGCTGTTTCTGGAGGTATTTAGTGTTTACTGAATGTCACAGATTTTCTGTACTGGGGAACTATTCAGTAAATTATTAATTACATATCTGGAGCATCCTGGTGGGTTTAAGAGCTGTTTTCCCAGTAATATTTATATAATTTATGTTGGGTTTAGAAGCATTGCTATTTTTCTCTCAGTTGTATATTCTGATTCACATCAACATGCACCAATCTAAAAATGCCATAGATGGGGATGATGGGTTTTCCTTGTTTTCCTCTCATTTCACATCTTAAGGTCTCACCCAAAAAACCCCTGAATTTCTGAAACTTAAATTTGTAGAAGGCACTTGTATGGTTTATCTGGGCAGCTCTTGCCTCCTAATAAATAGTGAAATTGTATTTATAACTTGGATTCTCGGGGAATGGATGATTTATCTGTACTTAGTGATACTGTGGTCAGCTGCTGCTAATATTACAGAATATTAAGGGTGGGTTACTTCAACTCTTGTAGAGTTACTGCCTTGTAGAGATGTAGGTCAATGATCCTTGTTGGTCCCTTCCAACTCAGGATATTCTATGATTCTATGATTCTATAATGAACAGGGTCTCACGCCTGCAATAAGAAGCTCTGGATAAATGTAAAATTTAGTGAAAGACCAGTACTTCAGACTGAGATATCTTTGGCATTGTTCTGAGATTTAACTTTTCAAAGATTGATGTTTTCTAAAAATGCAAAAATCAAATAGCACATATTAAAGTAAAAACAAATTAATATTTTTCAGAAAATTGTGTTATGCAAATAGTTCTTGCTTTACTCTTTAACTTTAAGTTGATATTCTAAAATGATAATTGGACAAAACAACTTCTATTTTACTCATTGGGTATTCAAAAGTATATAGAATTATAGAATCACAGAATATGCTGAGTAGGAAGGGACCCATCAGGATTATGAAGTCCAACTTCTAGCCCCGCACAGGACACCCCAAGAGTCACGCCATGTGTCTGAGAGTGTTGTCCAAATACTTCTTGAAGTCTGTCAGACTTGGGGCTGTGACCACATCTCTGAGTAACCTGTTCCAGTGCCCAAACAGCATCTGGGTGAAGGACTGATATCCAAGATAAACCTTCCCTAACTCAGCTTCACACCATTTCCTCAAGTTCTGTCACTGGTCACAAGAGTTAAGAGATCAGTACCTACCCCTCCACTTCCCCTTGTGAGGATCTTGAGGATGGCAATGAGGTCTCCCCTCAGACTCCTCCAGGCTGAACAGACCAAGTGACCTCAGCCACTCCTGATACAGTTTCCCCTCCAGACCCTTCATCATCCTCGTGGCCCTTCTTTGGACGCTCTCTAAGAGCTTAATGTCTTTCTTATATTCTTGTACCCAAAACTACACACAAGACTCATGGTGAGGCTGCCCCAGCTCAGAGCAGAGCGGGACAATGCCCTCCCTTGCCCGGCTGGTGATGCTGTGCCTTATGCCCCCAGGACAGGGTTGGTCCTCCTGGCTGCCAGGGCACTGCTGATTCATGTTCAACTTCGTCAACCTGCAGTTAAAAGCAATCAAAAGTATTCTTTTCACTTGGTCACATTTTTCTTTGTTCTTTTCTGGACCAATATTTGTGTTCTTGATGCTATATACCCACTCACATACACACAAACACAGTTTTTATTTCATTTATGCTTGTTTACTGCTTCTTGGCAATTGCTTAGAACTGAAGCAATATGATTTATTGTATTCTTTAAAATCAGTTCTTACATATAATATTCCAATAAGTCTTGGAGTTTGCATCTGAATTTGTATAATAATTTGTATAATTTGTATAATTTGTATAATTTGTATAAAATAGAGCAAAATCTGCAAATGTCCTGCTTTATCTAGGTAATACAATTTAAACCACTAGCCTGAAAACTACTAACTAGCAAGCTATTGTACAGTTAGTTTCCCATCAACTTCATAATATTTGGTATATAGGAAAAAAAGGTATATAGTTATCAAGTAACTGTGTAATCTTGCCCTTTTAGATGATCTTCATTTTTTGGCACATCAAAGCTGCACCTGTCACCTGTACCTGGTTTGAGGAAGTCAGCATCTTATTCTTTTGGCTTTTTACCTTGGCAGTACAAACATTTACAATAGACTTTATAGCATTTTCTGGTAAAATCATTATTTCTTCAGTGTTTGAACACCTGACCCACTGTCTCTCTATTTCTTCTTATTCCTCTTATCTGCCCAGACCCCTGCATTAGAAAGGAATTTATGAAAACTCTGATCTGAAATTTTCTCCTAGAGTAGTAGCATTATTAAAATCTGAAACAGGGCAACAATTGTATTTGTGCTGTCAATTTCTTAGTATCACATAATTTTTGTAGTCAAAATACTGTCCAACAAGCTGAACTTTCACTGACATTCAACGTATAGAGTTGATAGCATTACAAAAATTATTTCTGTCTCCATAATATTGTACATTAAATGTTTTTATAATAGATTTTCAACATATTTACATAATAATGCCTTCAGATGTAATTTTGGCCATATTAATGCAATGTTTATAATTTGGGGAAGGAAAGTAGATTGGGGTAGACATACACTGATGGTTTTATTTTTCAGTATTGAGCATTATGATGATGTTCAATATCTCAGGTTTTTTTCATCCAATTCATTTGCAAATGAAAAAAAAAATTGAAAAATATGAAAACTTCAGTGTAAGATGTGTGATTGCACTGAGCACTTCAAGTCAAAGCCTTGCATGCAATCCAATTGCTTTATCAACTTGCTTTCTATTAAGAACAGTGAAAAATAGGGTATTAAAATATCATCTGAAAGAGACAAATAGTGAATCCAGATATACCTGTGAATCATTGCAACTTTATTGTAAGTGGAAACAGAGTTGAAATACTCTAAAAAAAAAGTTCTCTGGCATTTCCGAGTAAGCTAGATTAACAACAAAACTGGAAATAGCATATATTTCTACTGAGCTTTAGAATCAGCTCCAAACTGGTCATAGATATTGGTCTTCTTTCCTGTTCATTACTTTCAAATTCTTTTCTTTAAGTATAATTCTTGAAATCAGAATATTCCAGAGGCAAGTATTTAAGAATCTAAGTTCATAGAATTTTTCATTAAAGTCAGCTGGGCTGGGATTCTTTAATATTTTTGGTATTTTCAAAAACATTAATTTAGCTCTCCACTACAGATGGTACTAGTAAAGGACAGAAGGGATTATAGGATACACTTTTTGTGTCTTCTTCTCAGGGGTATTTGTATTTGGACCAGCCTTAGTCAGAATGTGACAATGAGATTAATTATTTCACACCTATTGCCCAATGTAAAACTAAAACTGTAAAGCTTTCATTCAAAATGATTTTGTACTTTCACCTAGCCTTACAAGTAGATTTGTGCTGAACACAGGATTGATAATATAGAGATGGTTTTGTTGTTGCTACACAGTGCCAAGGTCTTTTCTGCTTTTCACATTGCCCTCCTGGTGGGGACACTGGAGGTACATGAAAGGCTGGGAGAAAACACGTCCAGGACCCAAACTGTTCAAAGGAATGTTCTGGACCATATGACATCATGTTCTGTGTACAAAGTGGTGGGAAGAAGGAGAAAAGGGGGGACATTTGGAGTGGTGGCATTTGTCTTCAGAAGTCACTGTTCTGTGTGATGTGGCCCTGCACTCCTGGGGATGGCTGAACACCTGCCTATCTGTGGGAAGGAGTGAATTAATTCTTTGTTTTGTTCTGCTTGTGTGTGTGACTTTTGTTTTCCCTATTAAACTCCCTTTATCTCAACCCACAAGTTTACCTTTCACCCTTCCAACTCTTTCCCCAATACCACCTGGGGGGACNGGACCATATGACATCATGTTCTGTGTACAAAGTGGTGGGAAGAAGGAGAAAAGGGGGGACATTTGGAGTGGTGGCATTTGTCTTCAGAAGTCACTGTTCTGTGTGATGTGGCCCTGCACTCCTGGGGATGGCTGAACACCTGCCTATCTGTGGGAAGGAGTGAATTAATTCTTTGTTTTGTTCTGCTTGTGTGTGTGACTTTTGTTTTCCCTATTAAACTCCCTTTATCTCAACCCACAAGTTTACCTTTCACCCTTCCAACTCTTTCCCCAATACCACCTGGGGGGACGTGAGTGAGCAGCTGCATGGGGCTTGGCTGCTGGCTGGGGTTAAAGCATGACATAAGCATATCACCTTTGTTTTTCAGAATCAGACTGTGTTTTCTTATATTTAGCATATTCTCCTAAAAAATCTTATATTTGCTCATTATGCACAGCCTTATTGAGAAGCACTGTTTGCCATAACTTTAACAATAATCATAAGAAAGTCAAATAACATCCACTGTAGCCTTGCATGATCCAAAGTTCCACAGCACTTTCTTGTCCACCATGGATAAATTACTTTAAGAGCTTGGATTCTGTTATGGTGAATTGATACATGTGAGTTTGAACTCTCCACATTTGTATCTATAGCCACCATTCCTCTATACAGAGCCAGCAATGTTCAGCAATGTAATTTTTTATTTATTTACTTAGACAGGGTTAATTGCAATTTCATCTAATTTGTTACTTTCATCTGAATTCAAAATATGGTAAATTAAAAGCTCTGTACCTAGAGTTTTCAAAGCTACCTCTTTCAATATGATTCACATTTT
>VYZR01097994.1:33013-45805 GCA_013400675.1 Oxylabes madagascariensis | reverse complement strand
GTGCTTAGTGTCAGTCTTGCTCAGGATCAGGAAACTCACTCAGGGTTAGAAATATCCACAGGTTGAAGCACTTGTGAATGAGCCCAATTGAGGAATTGGCAGGAAAGGGGGTGGGAGAAAGAGACTCAGCTGGTATTGCCACAGGGAACTTTTTTTGTATAGGCAAAGCTTGGCATTAGTCTGGAGGAATTGGATTGACCTAAATGCTGTTCACTGTGTGCTTGATACAGGAACTTTCTTACTGCTGTGCAATTTCGTGAAAGTGTTTCTTGTCTTCACCTTGATATTTTTCATGTGTGTGTTGTTTGGTTTTTTTTTAATTTTCTTTTTTCTTGATAGGAGAGACTTGTATCTCTAGTATTTGGACTTCTAAAACAAAGGAAGCTAAATTTTTATGAAATATATGGAGATGAAATGATTAATACCGCAAAGAATATAATTAAACAGGTAAGATAAACATTCCTAATGTGTCTGACAAGCTTTCCTCTACCCCTTGCAAATAATTTTTTTAATCATTAAGAACAGCTCTGATGAAGTTTTTCAGTGGCTGATGGTCTCTCAGAGCAGCTGAGCTTGCAGACACTTAAGGGCTCCCTGAAGCACAGAGGTCTTTACAGAATAACTTTTGGAAGGTATAGGTAACATAAGCTGCCTGTTTTCTCTGTAAAATTAACATTGTTGTGAACTTTCCTTTCTCTTAACACGTGGCTCTCCAAAATAGTAGAGTTGTGTCATAACACTACGTTTCATTAAAAACCCACAACAAAACAAACACTCCGAAACCACACTGAAAACCTCTCCCTCCCAACACACCATATAGCAAAACCCTCGAGTTCTTGGTGGAAACAGATCAAGGAGAATCAAAGAACTCGCCAGTTTAAACAAATTAATTTCCTGCAAATGGTACAGAAAATATTTCTTGCCTTAATGTTAACACAGACCTAGCATAGGCACATGGTAAAAGGTTGGAAAATATCCTTGCCTCGTTCTGAGAGAGCAAGGTGAAGAAGTAATGGAACAGGTAGAAGTGCTTGCCTTTAAAAAGAAGACTTAAATTAAGCTCCAACTCTTTTTCTGCATTGGTGTGGTGGTTTGCCATTTAGGGCAGAGTATCTTTCAAGCCAAAAAACCTTATTGATAAAACCAGCTGAAACCAATAATTGAACAAAATTCAGATTATTTCTTTAGGGGAAATAACATTGGCTAATTTGGATAGTGACATGATGACTTTTGTTTGCAAACCGATCTTAGGCTGAACTTAGGGCGTGTGTTTGGTACTTTCAGTTTTACCTATCTTGTTCGTTTGCGCGCATATGTGAAAATATTGTGTAAGAATGTTTTTTTTCCCTGGAGATAGGTGATTATTTAAAGTTATGCTCTGATGTGCTATGAACTCTCATCTGATTTGTATCTCCAAGGCTGGGAGATAAGGGCATCTCCTGTCCTCATAAGGATAGTCTGCACTTCACAGCTGCATTGTGAACTGGGTTGGGAACTTAGTTTTTAAAAGTTTGGATTTGGTTTTTTAATACTGTTATTTGAAAGTTTTTGTTTTAAGCCAGACTTTGCTGTTCCAATCCCTTTCACATTGCAGCCCCATGGTTCTGTTGGTCTGGTTGTACAAGGTGGATAGGCCCATATTGCTAGTAAATAAATTAAAAAAAAAAAAATGAATAACACCAGGATACAGCTGCTTATCTGCCTGGCAGTCTCCACTGGCTTTTCACTTGCCTGTATCAGCAATTATAAGGAGACTTTTTTTTTCCCTTTCCTTTGTTTGATCATATAATAGACAGGTAGCCCTCCCTATTTTTCTGCTCATTTTCAGTCTTCAAGTGCTTTTCCCATTCTGCTGGGAAAGTTTTAAGTTGGGTTTTTCAGGTTTCCCCTCTGCTTAATAGTAGACAACATTTAATCAAATTCCAGTGTAAATTTCTGTTGAATAAGGAGAATAGGCAGGATTTGAGTATTCCTGTGTGGTTTGTGCAATGCTTTTGTATGGTGGCCCATTGTCTCAACTCTTAGGGGTACTTTTCCTTAATAAAGGAAACTGTTTTCTTGCCACACCTCAAATGTGCTTCCTCTTGAAATGCATTGCTGGGCTGTTTTGGTCAGTGAATTTTAGTAGGTTTTTGTTGCCAGGCAAGTGTGAGAGCAGAGGTTTGTAAGCACTGAGCACACTGCATGGTTCAAGAACAAAGTTCTGTTCTTCAGAAGCTCCTGTAGTGAGCACCATTATTCAGAGCACAGGTAAAATCCACGTAGCTTGAGATGGCAGCCCTCAGTCACCATTGGGATTGTACAGACTTGCTTAAAGGCAAGATGAGTTCACACTCTAATACTCATTTGTTCAGTTTATTGACTGGCATTTGGGAGAAAAGCCCTTTTTCAGTCTGAGTGGAGTTGATTTGTACCTTGGGCTTACAAGTAATGGGAAAAGAGATCAATGAAATGGCTGTAAAACTGTAGATGTGTTTGGAATGAAAATTGATTGTACTGGAGACTTGAAGAAGCTGGCCAGTTTTGTATGCATCAGTTGCTTTGGGGGCTTTCTTTTATGTTGCTTTTTTGTTTGTTTGTTTGTTTTTAGAGAAACAAATTGTTAAGTGATACAAGTATGTCTTTCTTTTCTTAGTTTACTTTTCCTTATTTAACTTGAGGATTAATGTGTTTGTTACGAAACTCAGCAGTGGTTAGAAAGAAGCTAAGATCTTCTTCTATTTTGTGTTTTTTCCCTTAAAATTTGACAGTGTGTGGTTAATACGGTGTCGCAGATAGAAGAAATAGATACAGAAGTGGTTGTTAAGTAAGTATGCAGCCAGATTTTTTTTGTTTTTGTGGTGGTGGGTAGGGATAGTATGTTTTTTAGCATAGATACATTTACTGTCCTAATTTTTGCTTAAATTTCCCTATAATTAAGGATTATGCTTCTCTTGCATCTTAAGACTCTGCTTTTGTCCACCTCTGAGTGGATATTGTTTTACTTCTCATTCAGATTCTAGTATTATCCTAAATTTACCTTTGAAATAAATACTAAAATTCTGTGAATCTCACTACATGAAGCATATATCTTTCGAATATATCTCCCCTTGAAAGCATTCCCTGTTGCCATAATCTGGGATTTTGTATTAAAACATGTCATTAGTTTAAATTCCTCCCCCATAATCAAGAACAGAAGCTATCCAGAAAGAATAACCAGACAACTTTAGCCCTGGAAATGGTCCATCAGGAACCTCACCAAGGCCAGCAAAGGCAAATGCCAGAGCAGAGATGGAGCCAGGCTCCTCTCAGAGTTTGCTCAGAGGGCAGTGGGCACAATGTGGAAGATGAGAAATGTCTATTGAATTGTTGGGAGAATCTGTTCCCCATAAGGCTGGTCAAACACTGGAACACAAGCCCAGAGAGGCTGTGGAATCTGTGTTTTGGGACACAGTCAGGCTTGGACTGTCCCAGAGCAGCCCAGGGTAGTTGGACCTGCCATGAGCAGGGCTTGGCCAAGGCAGCTCCAGAGGCCCCAGCTCCAGGGGCCCCTGCCAGCTTCTGTTTTTTCTGTGGCTTTATGATTCACTTGACTCAGCAAAGTGTTACCCCAAGATAATAAAAATAGTCCAGCTGATAAAGCAAAGTGAGTTGCAAAACCTGCATGGATTTCCTACCCAGATTGGGAAATGACTGGGCACAGGGTCATATTTACACATTGGATATTTGGTTACCATTCTCCAGTGTTCAGTCTTATGCTCTTGAGTCCTAGCTGTTTACAGGGATTAATTTTTGTTCTGTCAATGATTTTTCTGCCCTTTTGCCACAAACAACTGGCTTTTGCTTTAATAGCAGAAGTGGTCTCACTGCGATGCCTTGCAAATTGAGCCTTTAAATGGGCTTCATAACATAGCTTTTTAACACTTGAAAAGTATTTTCATGTAGGTTTTTTTGTTGTTTTTTTTTCCTCATGTGATTTGTGAAAATGTTATTAACCCCATCCCTTGTTGGTAACACATACTTATCCCAGGGAAGAGAACATTATGCCCAGGAAAGAACTGAAGGGTAAATGTGAAGGTTTCATTTTCTTAAAGTATGATCTAATTCTATATCCCTCCTTCCCCATTCCACTTACATTGTGTTGATCATGACTGTTGTTTAGGTGGTGTCTGTTGCTTGCCAGGTAAAAGTCTACTCAGTTTTCCTTATATTTGCAATTCCATTTAAAGCATGTTTTCTTTTCCTTTATGTGCCAGTAGGCATCATGGCCAGCAAACAATTGCTGTTTGCTGAATACTGCTCTTTTTTTAGGCTTGCAGACCAGATGAGGCTGATGAATTTTCCTCAGTGGTTTGATTTACTGAAGAATATTTTTTCCAAATTCACCATCTTCCTCAAGAGAGTGAAGGTAAGACACTCATTTACAAAGAACTCAGGCATGAAAGGGAGTGAAGTTGCTTTTCCATTTGAAGTCTTAAGATGTTGATTTTGCTTGTGAAGTTCAAACTTCTGATTGAAAGAAGATGTGAATATCGACATCCAGGGCAAAAATGATTAGTGCTAACAAAGAGAGCAGTTAATTTTTTGCTTGATTATTTATCTTCTAAGCTGCTAGGGATTAGGACAGGACTTCTGTACACGTTAGATTGCTCCAAATGAGATCTCTTCCACCTATCTCAGAAACTATCACATATTGCTTGCCATCAGACAAGTGGTCTGCCTCTAAATACTAATTACACAGAAGAAAACAAAACCAGGATTTAGTTTAATTTTGTGGGCGAAAGAAAATCTCTCTCTAGCTCAAGCTGGTGGCACTGGGTTTTGGGGTGGTTTCTTTTGTAATAAAAGTTATATTTCATTCTAGGCAACGTTAAATACTATCCGTAGCGTGGTTTTCTTGGTTCTAGACAAGAACCAAAAAACCAGAGACCTGGAGGACACGTTACAGAAGAACTCTGCCAAGGAGAGCCTGGTGGACAGCGAGGTGGCCTACCTGACCCACGAGGGGATGTTCATCAGCGACGCCTTCGGCGACGGCGATCTCCCGGCCGCAGCGGCCGACTCGGCCTCCCAGAGGAACACCTCCCCCAACAGCGAGCCCTGCAGCAGCGACTCTGTCTCTGAGCCCGAGTGCACCACCGACTCCTCGTCCAGCAAGGAGCACACGTCCTCCTCTGTCACTCCAGGAGGAGTGGAGATGATGTGAGTGAGCACACCCTGCCTGTCTCCACCTGGCAGCAAGGGGTGAGGTGCAGGCAGTTGTTTGTGGTCACACAGTACAAAAATGACTTTGGGGGAATGTGCTTTTTAGGTAGGTGAAGTGTAGTGGCTCTTCCCTTAGAGACTGTCTAAGAGGAGACAGAGTGCACTGTTAATTTGCCTTTTTTTCACCTCCGTGTGTAGTGGTACAGGGGTTGATTTACGTCACTTCTTCCAAAAAGAACCCTTTCTCCATTAGTTTTTCTGGGGAGGCCACTTGTGTAGAGAGCAGGAGAGATGTGAGTCCATGAAAGACAGATTATTTGTCATGCCTTTAGCAGGGAGAAGGATTTCTGTTCCCTGTCCATGTTCCTATGATTATTTTTCCTGGGGTTTTTCTTTTTGGTTTTTGGTTTTTTTAAAGATGGCTTCATGGAATACACCTTGATAAATTCTAGAGAAAAATGTTCTGTTTGTTATCAACTATTTGACTTGCATAAATCAATCAATCAATCCATCCATCTCAGTGCTTTGGTTACATAGGCAGTGCTGCCCTGAGGTGCTCCAGTCTCCAGAGTTCCAACCTTCTGGCATCCTTTTAGGCACCCCTTACTTGTGGCTGCAAGTCAGAGCTATCTTTTGAAAAGAACCAGGCATAATGTGTGTGGAACTCAGGCATGAACCACTTCAACAGCCAGCATGTCTAGATACAGAGTTATATGAGGCAAAATACCACTTGTTACCCTGCTGAGAGATGGAAGACGGCAAGTGGCCTGCTCTTGCTGCTTGGTCCTTGAGTAGCTGTACTTGTGTGTTGAAGCAGCTGTTAGTTTTGTTAGAGACCTTCCCCACCAAATGACAATGCTGGCTGAAGGAGATAAAGTAAATATAAAACACAGGCCTTTGTATGTCTGAACATCTGTCGTGTGCTGGAAGAGAAATGAAATGTGAAGAAGTGTCCAGGGTTATGTGGAAGAGCAGGGAAAGGGAAGGGGGTTGGATCCAAACTAGTCTGGAGCAATTTGCCAAGTTTGCTAAAAATACACCATCCCTAGAGCTTCTGAGGAGTAAAGTTGTTTCTGAGGCTGGTTGCATAACTTGGTTCTAAAATGAACTGAACTTCCTCACTCTTCTGGTTTTGTTTGCACCTGTGCTCTGTGTTTGGAGCAGGCTAATAAAATACACAAAGCAATGTTACCCCAGTGGCTGCTCTGAAGTGTCCCGAGTTCTCTTCTGTCATGCTGTCAGTCCTTGGGCTGGCCCAGAAGATTGTGGTCTTCACTAATGGCATGAACCATGAACAGCACAGCTGTGCTAAGTGTTGGCCTCAGAACAACAGACAAATCATACAAGGTTTTTAAAAAGCACCGACTTAAGACCCTGAAGTCTAAAGAAGTAATACAATGACAGCCTGTAGATTAAGGCTGTGGGGAGAGCAGAGTATCTATTTAGGCCTTACACTTGCACTGGAAGAAAAGTGCCGTGTTTTATCTGTCTTAGGCTTGTGATGCTGAAGTCTCGCAGGACCTGGGTAAATTTTAACTCAGTAAATTGTTAATTACATTTGTTGTATCCGTGATGGCTGTATCATGTTTACTCTTAGACCATTAATAGCAATTAGAATGTAGAATCAAAAAAAAAAAAGAAAAGGATGTGCTGTTACGCATTTCCTTACTGCAAGGGGCTGACAGGACCTTGACAGCAGCTTAGAAGATCCCATCTGTATGAAGTGACTTTGGTGATTCACTGACTGCATTTGACAGTTGCTGCAAGGCTCCTTCCTCCTGCGTGCAGAATTACTGTTTGCCCCATAAACTGATGCTCAGCCAACTGCTTCTGTCATTTATAGGATCAGCGATGACATGAAACTGACAGACCTGGAGCTGGTCAGGCTGGCAAACAATATCCAAGAATTGCTTTATAACGCCTCTGATATCTGCCACGATCGTTCAGTCAAGTTCCTCATGGCAAGAGCAAAGGTGAGGGGGCTTGGGTCAGACTGCTGGTGGTGCCTCATGCTTGGTGAGCATTTGCTTCCAGGTTTTACTGCTGTAATGAGGGTTCTGAGGGTTCATGGCATCCATGATGGAACTGTTCCTGCTGCCACACGCTCTGCACATGCTCAGAGCACACCAGTGTTAACATAAATCATTGCAAATCATTGTTGGTTTCTTCTACCTATTTCTTTCTCTTTTTAATATCCTGATTTCTCTTTTTAATATCCTGATTTGCATGCAGAGAACACCTGTGACAAGGTAGCTGCTTGCCCTGCGTTCTACCCTCTCACACATAGGGTGAAATAGTGTGTGGTTAAATAGAACGTGCCTCTTCAAACTGTAGTAGCCCTGAGACATACTGACTAGTTATTTCTGTGTGTCTCTGAATTTTTGTGGTGGTATGTCTCCTTACAGTGGTTGTCTTTGCATGCAGGATGGCTTCCTAGAGAAGCTGAATTCCAACGAGTTCCTTACTCTTTCTCGCTTGATGGAAGGTTTTATCTTGGATACTGAGCAGATCTGTGGCAGGAAAAGCATGTCCTTGAGAGGAGCTCTTCAGAGTCAAGCCAATAGATTTGTGAATAGGTTTCATGAGGAGAGGAAGACAAAACTAAGGTACCTCTGGGTAGACAATCTTTGTGTTCTTCCATGAATAATTTTATGTATCACATGCCAGCTGAACACTATCTTTTGTTGCCTAGAACATCAGTAAGCTTGTTGTACTTAAAAGCAGGGGGTGAAAAAAACTGCATTAAACCCCAATTATTTCCAGTTCGTTTAGACTTCTACTGTTTTCATAACTTGATTTCTTCAAACTGGATTGTTCTACAGTTACCTAAATAAGTACAGTAATGGCTGCAGAAAGTACAAAAAACTAACACTGAAGGGCAGGATTGCTGTATTTCAGGGGTTTAGGAATAATTCACTTTCAGCTGTTTCTAAAAAAAGAAGCAAACCCAAACCACTTGGAGGAACAGCCTGGCCAGTAATATCCGTCAAGTCTGTTTGCTCTCATCCATCAAAAGCTGTTAAAATCCCAGTATTTATACATTACTTCATTGGCAGTGATCTCATAAAGACCTTTATTGCCTGGTGTAATTTTTGGTCCCCTATGACAGATTGAATGAATAAATTCTGAGACCTCTAGACCAGCACAGTGTTGTTCTGTTTTGCTGCTGACAATTGTTGGGCACCTCCTTCTCATGAAGATGACTGACATAACATTTTGGACCAGTGATTTTTTTTAAATCCTTTTTCAGCATTACAGGCAAGAGAAGTGTCAAGACAAGGTATTTCTTTCTCAGCCTCTCTTTTGTGTTTATAACCAGCCTGCTTTTGGACAATGAGCGCTGGAAGCAAGCTGAAGTTCCTGCCGAGTTCCAAGACCTCGTTGATTCAGTGTCAGATGGCAGAATTTCCCTCCCTGAAAAAAAACCAACAGGTGTGTGTCTTGTAGTCCTGCTGTGAAATGAATTTGTTAGCTGCTGAATTTATAATTCTGCTGTTCAATGTTGATGGATATATTGTGATGACACGCTGGATCTGTGTTCGCTTGCTGTCCTTTGGGGGGGATAAGAAGAAAGTTGATAGCTATTCTCTTTTCTTTATTTTTTTTTTCTGTTACTGCTGTTGAAATGCCTTGTGCTGAATGATTATCTTTTATTTTTTGAAGACGCCCAGAAGTGTTAGCACAGGGAGAGAGCTGCCTTTTTATTCCCAGTGTAGAGGCTTGCAGTCTCTGCACAAATTCAGTCTTTTCCCACAGGGTAAAAGGAGGAATTGCAAGGGACTGAGGAGCACGTGCATGTGCTCAGCCCTCCTTGTATGAAACAAAGCCTGCTCCTTCCCACTGCTTCATCTGCCAGTTCAAATGAAAGGCAGCATGCCATGTGGCTGCTCATGGGAGGGAAAACTCATGTTCATTCAATTATTTACCTTGCCACAGAAACCTCATCTGACCTCAGAGAAGTCACTTTTTCCTCCTCCTACCCCACTTCTCCGTGTGCACAATGGGAGTGCTTAATGTGTTCTTACCTCATGGGGATACTCATCCAATATTGCAGTGATTGCGGGGGGAAGTGAATATCCAGAAGAGGAAGAAAACATACAGAGAGGGGGAGAAAAATGGCAAGAGGTTAGAAGGGAGAAAATACAATGATGTCATGATGGAGAAACCCTGACCTCCCAGAAGGAACATAGCAGATAGCAGAGAGTGTAGTAAAGCAATAATCACTCCAGGTATGGAACATGACACCAAAATACATTCACCAACCGTTGCTTGTAAAATAACCTCCTACAGCCTCCTTCAAGCAGACAATTTAGCATGAAAAACTGCACCAGTAAGAGCTTCTGCTATGAAGCCTGAGGAAAAAGTGATTTGAAGCTAAAATATTAATATACACAGTAAATCACTTGAGAATGTATAGTAGAAAACCTAGTGGCTTTTTCTACCTTTCTTCTGTCGGTAACCTGTTGTATTTGGGGTTTTTAAGTCCATAATGACTGTGGGGCTATGAGGTTTTTTTGATCTAAAATCATAGCAGATAATGAAGTAACTTCATGGGTCGTAAAAATTTTGATGGGTGATCAGCTATTCAATAAATACTGTGAAAGAGAGAAGTGCTTGCTACAAAGATTATGGGTTTTTTCAAATCTTAGCAAGTGAACACTGTATTTTTATAAACAGCATTTTTTGCACTTGTTTTTAGTTCAACTCACTCCTTTTCCTGTCTTACTAAAATATCTAGCTACTGAAGAAAGAAAGCCAGCTGAATTCCTTATTGTTGAAGGACAAAAATATGCAACAGTTGGGTAAGATGCACTCTTTTCTCTTAGCAGTGGGTTAGTTGGCAAGAACTTTTGAGTAGAACTGTGATGAATGCTAACAGCTTTAGCAATCTTATTTAAATTAAAAATCCCTCTCCTTTCACAGACTGGTTTCTCTTTGGTTCCCAACAGTTATAAAACACTACAAGCTCTTTGCTATATTAAAATGCCGGGTTTTTTTCTGAATAGCTAGGTTTTAATTTATAATTTTATTTGAATGTGTTTTTCCAATTATTTCATGAAAACAGCACACCTGAAGATACAGGTTTGTCTTCTGAGCACACTGTTATTTCTTGCAATCTACATTATCTCTGGCAAAAATTGTAGACTGTTAAAATAGCTGGGGATGAAAGAGACTTTTCAAGATCATCTTGTCCACCCTGCCTGCAGGGACACCTTGCACTAGGCCAGGTTGCTCAGAGCCCTGACCAGCTCCACCTGGAATGTTTCCAGGGCTGGGGCATCCACCACCTCTCTGGGCAGTCTGCACCAGTGTTCCACCCTTCTCATTGTCAAAAATTTCCTTCCTTATGTCTAGTGTACATCTACCCTCCTTTACTTTAAAACTCTTTGTTGCTCCTTGTCCCATCACCAGCAAACTAGAAGGTTTGTCCCTATCTTTCCTTTAAGCCCCTTTAATTGGGGAAAGGCTGCAATAAGGTCTCCTCAGAGCCCTCTTCTCTCCAGGCTGCACAGCACCAAAATATCTGAATCCACTGCTGAATGGCTGCTTATCTTATTCAGAATAAGGTATGGGCCATCTCGGAAGCTGCATGTGCTATTTCTTGGTATCCTGGCTGATTTGAATTGGAAAGTGGTTTCTTAAAGCTGGATATATCAGAGACATTTTAAAATGTATGATACTCCCTTATTTCTTTCATTTAAAAGCGTGCTGTGTTTCCAGAGACTGTGAGGCTTAAGTATTAATTATGCATGAGAGTGTTTTTGGAGAGGGAGTAAAGCCTGGAAGATCTCACTCCCCAGAGTTCTAACATCAATTTGCACCAAACTTAAAAGGTGTGATGTACAGGATGTCTTGGACCAGCTGTCATTTTATGAGTTGCTTCATGATGATGTGTCGTTGTTCAGTTGGAAACAGTATCTGATGTCTGAGAACTTCTGTGCCAGGCAGATGATATCACTGCTGAAGAGCATTTCAGGTCGAGTAGGAGCATTGCTGTAAAGGATAAAATTTGCTTAATATATGATGTGTTTGATAACATACCTCTGCTCACTTGAAACTTGTTATATTTAGCTCCGTGAAGCAGTTGAGAGCTTCACAGTGCAAATATTTGTTTCACTTCTACACACTTGTACATCCAGTTTCACTGCATCTAATCAAATAAAATGCATTCATCACAAATGCCTTGTGTTCACAAAACATTCTCCAGGTGTTTATTTTCAGCTGACTTGTCATCATCTTTCTGCACTCTACTGCCTGAGGGAAGAACAAGATTCAACTTTTTGAAATGTTAAAATATCTGCTCTGAACGTTTGATCTTGCATCAATTTTCCTGCCTCCTGTGTATTTGAATTCAAAGGAGCATGCTTGCTCTATGGGGAGCCTTCTTAATTCCATCCAGTAGCTCCCAAATTCTCCAGTGCCTGCTGACTTCAGGAGAAATTACAGGTGTTGAGCATCTTTGAATATTTGGTGCTGTTTCTTCACAGCTGCCTTCTCTCTTTGTGACTCCTTAGCATTTATTATGTATTTTTCAGAGATTTTCTTTCATATAAAATACTTCTTCCACACACCACCCAGTGAAATGGGTATTGGTTGATATATGTAAATCTCCTTTTATGTATTTACATATACATTGGTATATGTAAATCTCCTTTTATGTTTCACTTCTGCTCCACATCAATTAGTGGATTTATTCAATGCCATAATCTCTAGCATTGGGTAGCTTTCTATCAGTATGACTGGGCTGTGTTGGATTTTTCAGCCTCTTTTGTGCACTGAGATGACATCTTTGGCTGTTACCTCTCTTTCAGGACAGTATTGCTGCTAATAAGAATAATCCTGGAGTACTGCCAGTGTGTGGATAACATTCCTTCCATCGCCACTGACATGCTGACCCGCCTGTCGGATTTACTGAAGGTATGAAGGTACTGAAGGTATTTGCTGAAGGGCTCCAAACGTGCCCCAGTGCCCAGCAGGGGCAGGCAAGGGGCAGAGAACATGTCTTATTCTCAATAATGCTCACGTGTTTTTGTGATTTCATATAAATCATAAAAATTACCTAGAATCATTGTGTTTGCTACTGTGCTGTAAGGAAACCTTTCAAGCCAAAGATGAAGTTGTTGTGGGAATTAACTCTGGCTGTTCACCTGGAATATTGGAAATCCCATCTAGTAGTATTTGACATAGCTGCCTTTCCTTCAGGCTGGATGTAGGATTAATGCTGCTGAAGCAAAAGCAATTTCATCCCTGATGCCACAGAAATATTTATCTATATTGAGGAAGGAAACAAGTCCCTTGATTCTTACAAATCAGTAGAAGTACAGTCACTAGAAGCATGAAAAATAATATGGGATGAAGGTTCTGTTGTAAAATGTAAAGGTGATAAAACACCAGGACCTCTTTGTCAATTATTTCTCACTAGAGAAAAGGAAAGCTGGTAAAGCTCAGACACTGCAAGGTAAAATAAGTAATCAATAATAAAAGGAGCACATTAATGCACCTCAAAACTGTCATATATATATATATATATATATATATATATATATATATATATATATATATGTATGTATATATATATACGGTACAGCCTCTCAGATATTATATATC
>VYZR01097994.1:7228-31350 GCA_013400675.1 Oxylabes madagascariensis | reverse complement strand
TGTATATATATATATGTATGTATGTATGTATGTATCTATATAGGCTGCAAAGCCTAGCAGTTAATTTATGTCAAGGTTTTCACTTGTATCTTTGCCCACAAAGGTCGTATCAGGTATTTGAGTCCTGAACATGTGCATAATCAGTGAAAGATAAACAGATTCAATCTCCAAAAGGATATTTTACACAGGGTGAGGGACAGGGGAGGGGAAATGAACTCTAAAGGAGATGGACCTTTAAATATTTGTCCTATTGTTAGTTTGTATTTGAATACCAGACACAGGAACACTGCTCCCTGCAGTTGTCACTCAGATTCATCCACAAATTTTCCCTTTGAAAAGCACTATCCAAGGCAAATCAGTCTGTCTAAGCCTGCCCCTATTCAAGTCTCCCTCTCCAGCTGCTGCTTCCCTCAGGAATTGCAGCACCTTTTCACAGATAGAATAGCAGTGGATGTGCCAAACTTGGCCAGATTTGCATTTCTGTGTTACTTCCCTCCCCTTATCTCATTCTAGCTCTGCCATTTGTGGTTTATTTCTTGGTATTCAAACATTGTGTGCAGTTTAATTACTGTATTTTTTATCTGTCAGCAAGGTGCCATCAGTTGTACAGATGTCAAGAACAGCTAGAAAAAACAAAAGCTCATTTATTACACTTTGGCCAAAGTAGAGCCACTCCAGGTGTTCTGGCACTGTACGTTTTGTTTGACAGCTGTCAGAGCTAGCAAACTTTGAGAGTAGCAACAGCTAGACTTGATTGTGATGGAAAATGGAAAGCATTCCCAGGTAATGAAATTCCAGGTAGTTCTGAGCTGTGGCTGCAGCCTGAGTGAAATGACACCTGTGTATGGGAGAAACCATGGAACCTTTTAGATTGGAAAAGACCTCGAAGATCAGCCAAATCCAGTCGTTTACCCAACACTGCCAAGGTCACCACTAAACCACGTGCCCAGGGCCACATCTACACATCTTTTAAATACTTCCAGGAATGGTGACTCCACCACTCTCCTGGGCAGCCTGTTCCAATGTTTGACCACCCTTTTGCTGAAGAGATTATCCCTAATATCCAAACCCTGGTGCGACTTGAGGCCATTTCCTCTTGTCCTGTTGCTTGTGGAAGAAGAGACTGACCCCTGCCTGGCTACACCCTCCTGTCAGGGAGTAGCAAAAAGGTCCCCCTGAGCCTCCTTTTCTCCAAGCTGAGCACCCCTGGCTGCTCCTCATCAGACTTTTGCTCCAGACCCTTCTCTGGGCACACTCCAGCACCTCAGTGTTGTGAGGGGCCCATACTGAGCACACGTGGCCATAATTTTTGGGGTTGTTCAGGTGGTGCAGACAAGAGGAGGCTCTTGGCCTTCCTGCTGGATGCAGGAACGCTTTCCTCCCAGCAGGCACAAGGAGGAGGTGTTGCTCTGTTCCAGGCACTCTGCTCCCTCCCTGCTCTGTCTGCACCAGGCCATCTGAGCACAGTCATTCCCACAAAAGGCAGGGAACAGACAGTACGTGTGTCCAAGCACCCTTCACAGATCGAGTTTTTGGTGATTTGCATCACCTGAGCTAAACACCTCAGAGGAGCTTAGGCTGTGTGAGATACAGCTGCCTTAGACTCAGTGATTCTACTTTAAATTCCACACAGAGGTGTAAGAAAAGTTCTTGTTTTTCTGGAGAAGATGAGGTGAATGTGAAGTGAATTTCAGCCCCTGCCCTCTGTCCTGAGAGCAGTGTAGGTTATGCCTCTCAAATCAGGGGCCACACATAGCTCTGGTTCAGTTGTGGTGTGAGGTCTGGGTTGCTTCTCTGGGCCTGGATGCACCATTCTGGCAGCCCAGAGTTGGGGGGAGTGGTTCATGGTGGGTCTGTGGGCCTGAATTTTGTGACTGACACCAGGCAACAGCCAGGAGATTATTTCCACTTTTAACACAAGGAGGGTTAAAATTTTGGTTTGTTCTTGCCATTATCATGAGGAAAGACCTGTGAAGCAGAATAATGCCTCTGCCCTCAAAAAGGAGGTCTTTGTGAGGGCAGTCCTCTGTGTTGCAGACACAAACTTTTGTCACAATTTCTTCTGCATCTTCAGATGTATGAGAAAAGTTTTGCCTCTCAGTGTCAGTTCTGTTCAGGTAAGAGCCCTGGGACTTCTGCTCTACATTCAGTGCAGGAGTTGGGGACAACAACTCAGTGCAGTGACTTTTCTGCCACATCACCCAGGCCCAGTCTGGAATATCTGGTGTCTCAAGCTGGGTGAAGAAGCAGAATTCCAGTGTGAGTAAGAACATGCTGATAGCAACTGTCTTACAGTCCAGAGGCTTTGTTGGCCTATGTGCTTTTAGTTATAACTTCTCATCTCCTGGAAGTAAGTTAGGAAGGTCTAAGCATGAGTTGTCCTGAATTCTTACAGGATTGGCTTTTCATCTTCTGTGCATCATTTCTTAAATCCAATATTTCATAATGCTACAAACATAGATTCTGTCACCTCAGCAGGAGGGAATTTCAGTGGTTTCAAGTTTCCTTTAACATCAGCAGTGGATAAGGTCAAGAGCCTGAGCAGAAACCTTTTGTCTTGATGTTTTCCCCTCTGATATTATGTGGCTACTCTACTTAGGAAAACTAGTGAAACTCTGGAACTGGCCTTCATAATAACTTACTTAATCTTGCAAATTTCTATTGGTGGTGTTTCTAAACTGTAAGTTTATGGAGTTGACAAAGAGTCAACATGCATTTTCACTGTCCTTCTTTTTCTCACAGTATTTCAACTCTAGAAGTTGCCAATTAGTGCTTGGAGCTGGCGCATTACAAGTTGTTGGCTTGAAAACAATCACTACGAAAAACCTAGGTATGGATTTCTGTATTTAAAATGTATTTAAACTTGTTCCCCTGCCTATTAAAAAACCCAAGGGCAGAAAATCCCTAAATATCTGTGATAAGCTGTGTTTGAGTTCTGGGGCAGTGCATGGACACAGAGGGTGATAAGACCTTGCCAGTTACTTGCCTGGAATGTAGTTTTAAAACTTTCTCCTGAAATTAAGAGCCTTTGATTGATGGGTTGGAGCAGGTGTTTAAGCTTAGAGTTCCCATGTTTCAGGGTGAGAAAGTGGAGGGATTACCAGTCTGCATTTCCCTTCTGGAAAGGGAACAGCCTGATGAGAATGGGTGGAGAGGCTGGGTCAGGTTTTTGCTGCAGAATGTTTGGCCAGTGTGGTGACCACACTGGCACCAGCGTGTGTCCTGCTGCTGGCTCAGGCCCTGTTGGAGTTGGGAGAAGCCTGTTTTTTTGGGATCCTGTTGGCACTGCAGCAGGAGCAGGTTCAGGGCAGGTCAGGGTGTTTTGTACACCACTGCAGCAGAAACACTGCTGCCTTGAGAATGTGGTTGCTGAGGTTAAGTAGCTGATGAGTCAGGTCTTCAGAGATCTCTCCGATGTCTGCGTGTGTTCAGGGCTCAAAATACCGAGTAAACACTCAAAGCCTCTTGTAAAATCAGTCCCTTATCCCATCTTCCCAAAGCTGGGTGTGAGCAGTCTGGCATCTTCACTGGGTGGGGGTTCCCAGGGAATCAAACATGTTACCTCCCTGCTTTCAAAAAGACAAAAGCCCACCATGTGAAACTGTGTCAGATCTGTTCCTTATGTCAGAGCAGACACAGTCCATACAGAAATTACTCTTTCTGAGTATTAATTACCTTCTTTCTCTTCCTGGATTCACAGCCCTTTCCTCACGTTGCCTCCAGCTCATCGTACACTACATTCCCATTATCAGGGCTCATTTTGAAGCTCGGCTGCAGCCGAAGCAGTTCAGCATGCTCAGGCATTTTGACCACATCACAAAGGTAATTCTTCCAGCATTTCCTGAAACACAAAGTTCTGCTTTTCAACTGTACTCTGAAGAACATGAATGCCACTAGAAAATGAAACCTGCTTTCTTCCCTTACAGGATTATCACGACCACATAGCTGAAATTTCAGCAAAGCTCGTTGCCATAATGGATAGCTTATTTGACAAACTATTATCCAAGGTAATGATTTATGGAAATAATTATACATTCTCTAAATTGCAACTGGAAGGTCTCATTGTATGCAGTCTAGATGTTTCAAATGGAATCTTAAACTTTCCTAACCAGGACTTGTTTGAACTTCTTCTAACTATATAAATGGAAAGCTCTGTGCTGTTCTCATGAATGTGTCTTGTGTTCACATTTGCCACCTGGGTGTTAGTCACCCTCACTCCCAGAAAAATTAAATGTTGGCTGCTTCAGCAGGAGCAGCAATGCTGTGGCTGGTGCAGATGCTTGGGTGTTCAGGAGGTGAAGTGCTCTCCCACCACTGACAGCTCGTCTGCAGCCAGGCTCAGCAGCTCCCCTTTCCTGCCGGCATTTCTGGCAGCCGAGGAAACAGCAGGAAAGTGCTGAGGAAGGGGAAGGACCAGCCCGTCTGTTGGGCTGCAGGCTTGGGGACTGGAGGTCTGTGCTCAGCAGTTCCTGCTCTGGAGCAGCATTAGTGCTCCTGGGGTGTTTGGATGTTTGAACAGGGCTACAGTATGGTCCTGGGCTGGATCTGCTGTGATTCACCTCAGGGTAGAACACACTGAGACACCTCTTTGGCCCACAGATACATAAAGTACATGACCTTTTAAAACTTAGTGTTGTGCTTTAGATCTTAGGGTTTGGGGGGAAAAAATAAGATGTTTCATGACAGGAATAAATTCGGTTTTTAGTGACAGATTTGATTGATTGTTCAGGGCCAATGTCTTTATTCAAGGAGCTCATGAGAAGCATGGAAACACAGGCTGGGGACAGGCTGATGAGAGCTGTAGTGGGGCTGTTGCATTTCTGTCTTTCTTGCTCTTTCTGTTATTTTATTGTTACTTTATGTTGTGCTTTTTCATTTCATCTGTTTCTTTGGTGCTGCCTAAACTTAGGGAAAAAAAAAAAAAAAGAAGGCATTTGAGTTGGAATTTCCCGCTCCTGTTGTGCTTACTTTTTTTAAAAACGTGTTTATGCTCCTTCTCTAAAGACTAAAATGGTCTGCTGGTTTTTGGGGGTTTTGTCCCCAGTAAAAGTAGCTGTTATGTGAAGTAACATGGCTGTTTGGCCCCTGTATCTCTTGAGAATAAAAGACAAATGCAAGAATTTACATTATCGAGCTAAACAAACATAGCCTACAACAAAGCAGGAATGCAGTTTATGTTCTTGATGGCAATTAGTGAGAATTCATCCCTTACTGCTCCTCCATCTTCACAGCCCACTGTCCCTTTGGGAGCTGGCACAGGATATAAACTGGGACTATTCCTGTCCTTTGGAGTTCTTGAAGGCTGAGTGACAGTGCTTGGCCCACGTGAATGTAGCCCACAGAGCCCAGGACCAAAGGATTGCTGATTTGCTTCCATTCCTAGCACATTCCATCATTTGGCTCATCTTGTTCCTAAAAACTGAAATCTTGGCACTGAAGGCTTTGAAGAGCCTAAACCCAGGACATCTGCTAATAGGCATGTCAGTACAACCATGTCAGTGTGTTCCTGGATTCACGTGTTTTTCTGAGTCCAACTATTTCAGTGTCCTGTGGATGAAGTGGTCACCTGCTCTGCAGTGTGTAAATCCACACAAGTGAGTTCCATAGCAGTGGAATTTCAAACCCAGAAATTCCTGCTTTGTAGGAGATGAGCAGTTGGTGCAGACTTCAAACCCAGAAATTCCTGCTTTGTAGGAGATGAGCAGTTGGTGCAGTGGACAGGATGTTGACCTAGCACTGGGTAATAGGAGCAAGTTACTTCTGCATTTCCAGGCTGTGCTTCCCCTGGGAGCTCCATGCCATGGGAGCTGTCCTCACCCATTGCCACTGAGACAAGGCAGCTCACAGCAGCTGTCTTTGGCAGGGAAATACAACAGGAATGGAGTTACTGAACAGTGGCAATAATAAATTCAGCAAATGAGAAAGGCTCGTCGTTACCATGAATGGAAAAAATCAGTGCAAGTTCTGAGCTTCTGGTGGAACTTGCTGTCTTGTGACTGTTTGGACAGAAGAGCAGTGAGGTTCCTTCTGATCCCTTGTGGTGTTAAAGCTGTTAGCCTCAGCTGCAGATAAAAATGGCCAGGAGATCTTGGAGTTCTTCCTGGGGCCGTTGCTTTTCCCCCTGACCATGAAGAGTTGGGTGTAGCTGTGATCATGCAAGAGCCACTGCTGCAGCCTCCCAGTTCCCTCTGGCTTAACAACGTGCTGGGAAATTGGAAACAATTTCTTGCTTAACTTCTGTGTCTTGAGGCACACTTGATCCCTCCCGCGGGGTGGTTGTTCCCTGGAACAGAAAGTGTTATTTTTCTGCTACTTCTCCTGTCACAATTACGTCATTGGTTTGGATTTTCTGTAAAGACTTTCTCAAAATGCCCCATTTCTTTTTTTCTCTTGTGCTCAGACAGGCTTTGTTCTCTTTCACAATTCAGGCCTGCATCAAAGCAAGCATCTCCTCCAGTCTATTTGTAAATTATGTAGTTACAACAATTCAGTTCTTTCCTGAGTTGTGCAAGGCTCCATGGGGGGAAGTGTCACCCTCTCAAAGGTGACCTGCCAGGGTGTCACCCAGGCCTGTGATGGCACAGCCTCTCCACCTGGGACTGCAGGGCTGCCTTCACTCTTCTGGGACGGGTTTTCAGTGTTTCTGAAATCCTGTTCAGATCTTTCCTGTCCAGAGTGGGGACATAAGAATTTTGTTCCCTTTGTAGCAGGTCTTTTGCCATCTGGTGTTTTCCAGTGCTTTGCTTCTTGGATTTCAGGCACCAGGAGAAGGGACCTTTTTTTTTTTTTCACTTTGTTTCCAAGGTATTTCTGCAATGTTCTTGATGGGTTTTTTGTGTTGTGATATGGTTGTTTTTTGTTTTTTTTTAATGGCAGATAAATGAGATTTTAGGAGTTTCTATTTCTTTATGGTTTCCTTTCCTTGATTCTTCAGAAATTTGGATGTACATGACCCTAGACAAGCAGAACTCTCTCAGGAAGTACTCAAGGGGCACATTTCTCAGAGGCAGAAGTGCTTGGCTCGTACTGGTCTGAAGGAGAGGGCCAGCTCCCAGCCACAGGATCTGCATCTGCGGTTCCTGGCTGGATCAGATCATGCCCAGCCACCCTTTTAATTTGTGGTGTGCTAAATGGATCTTGATTCCTGACATTATTAGCAAATCAGAGACCCAGGTGGCTGTTGGGAGCTCTCCTACAGAAACCATTTTAAAGTGGCAGAAAGGAGTTAACTTTTTAACAGCTAAAGTTGTGTGTTTATTTCCAGTATGAAGTGAAAGCCCCTGTTCCTTCAGCATGCTTCAGGAATATCTGCAAGCAAATGGCAAAGATGCATGAAGCTATATATGATCTCCTTCCCGAGGAGCAAACTCAGGTGAATGTTATTTTTGAGCTTCATCTCACAGCTCGCTTGCAGATGCACATGGACTTTGGGAACAAGAGGGACTTTATCTGGGGAGAGGGGAATTCTTTTTTGAGTCCTGGTGAAACCCACACATTAAAGGGCTTGGCAGCAGTCACACGGACAGCTTGGGCTGAGCTGAAGGAAGTATTCCAGTGTGTAGGGAGATGAGGCACACAAAAAGAATGGATTTCAGAATTTTGAGCTGGCTTTTAATGTCTAGAGATGGCAATCCAGGAATTAGTGCTGAAATGCTATGCAAATGGCAACACTTTGGGGCTTGAGAGCAGCCCTCTGAGAGGATTATGCTGTAACACTGCTCAGAATGAGTGGCTTCCAAAAATCCCTAAATGTATTACACACCCGAATTGTACCAGATGTGCTTTGGCAGGATTTTGCTGCAGTCATTGCTACTGCAGAGTTGCAAATCTTAAAGGCAGGAAAGACTGATCCAGTCACTGAATGCAAGTTCGTCATTTCTCTTTCACATTAAATTAAATGGTCCCTTCTAGCACAGGAAAGAGATTTGTTATCTTCTAGGCTTAGTACCAGTTGCTAGGTATTTCAGGCAGCAGAGGAGAAAAGTTCATGTTCCAAAGAACGTGTCCTCTTAAGTGCCACACATAATGAGCAGGTGAGGGTGTCCTGTGTGTCACAGACTCTGTGGCCAGAAAGGTGAGGCCGGAGCACTGGCAGAGGGAAGAATCCCATGAGTTGCAAAAACAAAACCGGAAGTCAGAGATGGAGGGTGTTGGCAGGGTGTTTCCCCTCTGGAGGCAGCGATGTGATCGATGTGATCATGGGCACAGTTCCTCACTCTGCCGCTGTGGTTTCTTGCAGATGTTGTTTTTACGAATCAACGCAAGCTACAAACTCCACCTGAAGAGGCAGCTGGCCCACCTCAACGTGGTCAATGATGGAGGACCTCTGAATGGGTGAGCTGGGGCTCTTCTCTTCTTTCACTGTCCAGATAAGCAGGAATTGCCTCCTGCAAGGAAGTTGTGATTGCGGAATCACAGCTCCACATTTTAGCACGTCCCATTTGGAGCTTTCTTACAGTAAAGGACATGACTTGTGCCGCTCCACAGTAACCAGGAGTGCAATCCGCTTGGGAGCTGGACATTGTCCCTCTGGAAACTGCTTGTAGGTGTCCTCAGCTCATGGATTGCTTTCTCTCGCTTTGAGTGACAGCAGCAGTTTAATTAGCAGGAATTGTGTGATTCCTGAAGCAGTTTTGAAACGTGGATGGTGACTCATGGTGCTGGCAAAGTAAAAATAGGAGGAAGCAGCGTTTCATCTGTGCAGTGGGCAGCTCTGCAGGAACGGTTTTTAGAGCAGAACTAGATTTGAAACAGAGATTGTGCTCACAGAGCTTTTCCCCTTCCCCCCCACAGCCCACTCCATCCCCAGACAGGTCAGCAGTACCTGTCCTGAGAGAGGGTGCCTGGCTGTGCCTGCTCATTCCCCACGTCCCAGGAAAAGCCTCTTGAATTCTGTTGTCAGTTGGATTGTCCCCTGAAACAGTGGAGTTTTTAATTGTTCCTGATGACCTGGGGGCAGCGATGTGTTTGCAGTGTAGCAAGTGTGAACGAAACTGATGGGCCTACCCACGTGCAAGGAGATTGTCTTGGGTTGCAGAAGTCAGAGAAGAAAGTTGATAATGTTTCAAGTGTCACTGGAATGAAAGTTTTGTTCCTTTCCAGTTCATTGTTGCTTCTCCTGCTTATGTGCATCCCTCCTTGTACTTTGTGCAAGAGTTTATCTGAACTGGTTCTCTGTACTCGTGGTGTGCTCACAAGGTGACATTCCATTGCCTTTGGTGGTTATAAAGGTGTTGGTAACCAAGCTCATGGAGTATCCACCCCAGCCCCAGCTGAAGGGGAGAGCCCCTGGGTGTGCTCCAAGTGTCTCCCACTGGGATTTCCAGTCCCAAACACGCTGCTGTGCTGTACTGTGCTGTCTTCATCCTGTGCTGTTGGTTTTGTTCTCTCCTTGTGGCTGCGTGGCCTGGATCCCTTTTGGATAGGGGCAGGTGCTCCTGGTGACAGGAAACACCTGGGGGTGTTTCCCAGCACTCAGGAGGTCTCAGCTGGCCCAGGACTGTCTGAGGGCGGCAGTTTTGTACTTCAGACACATCTCTGAGGGAGCTGGGACTGTTGCAGAAGGGGAACATCAAACCCTGGATGGCACTTGCTCCTGTTCAGCAGTTTTCACTGACCAGGTTTTTAACACGGTTTTTTCTGATCCTCATTCTGTTTAAACTGCTCATTTCTGTAATAATAGTAAAAACCCAGGCCTGTGAATCCTGGTTAACTTTTTTACTATGTAAATGCAGCTTCTGTTCCTACATCTTGCCAGCAAGAAGCATCATGATTCCTGACCTGTTTCAACAGCCTCTGAGGGATTTTAGTTCTGTATAAACTGTTACAAACAATCCAGCTGTTGTGCTGTTCAGTTGCTTTTTACATTAATCTCAGAATCATAGAATCATTACTCTCTAGCATACAGAAGTTAATGTTGCAATAATTAATATTCTTATTTGGAACGGAATTGGGGGTTTAAGTCTAGATAAGCCTGGGATTGCAGCAAGAGAATAGAAGTTTTAAATGCCTAATTCCTGCTGAGTTTTCTGAACTCATGGTTTGATCTCCCTTCCCTAGAACTAGTTTTACACCCAGCAGTAATCCTGTTATGGATGATCACTGCTGTAAAATAAACCACAGCCATAGCATTGAGTTTTGCAGTGATACTTAAATTATCTAATCCAGGCGTAGGATTTGAACATGTATTGCAGCAATTGTGTGCCAAAGTCCTGGACAAACCCTGGCTGCCTGTCCAGGTTGCTCCAGGTGGGTGTGATAGGGTCACATTCTAATCTTGTGTTTCACTGCAGGCTGGTTACTTCAGATGTGGCTTTTTACACTGGAAACCTTCAAGCTCTGAAAGGCCTTAACAACTTAGATCTAAACATGGCTGAAATCTGGGAGCAGAAGAGGTGATGATCCATTGGGAGCAGTCACTTGGCTCTGACTACAGACTGACTTTCTTCTAAGCAGCGTGACCACGGTGAGGTGAATACTTGAGCCCAGAGCCCCAACCAAGGGCAGGATTGAGAGTCGGGGGAGCTTAGACTCAGAGGGAGCTGCAGGGAGAGATCCTTCCAGTGTCCTTCAGCAAGAAACAAGTGATCAGCTGTCTGTGCAATGTTTTTTCATTCTCTCTGGAAACAGACTCAGGTTTCTTTGGACCAAATCCAAAAGAACACATAGCTGTAACACAGCTGTAGTTGTCTAGAATGCTCTGTATATCTTTATATTAAAAAGATGCTTTGCATTTCTTCTAGTGCAATGAAATTCACATGGTGTCCCACCTTATTTAATGATGGTACAATATAAGAATCTTGCAGTTGGAACTCTGTAGAAAATGTTTTTCTCTATGAAACGATGCTGTTCTAAAATTTATTTTTTTACAGAACTTTATATAAATAAATGTCTTTTGATTGCTCGCATCTAGGATTCAGCTTTGTTAGGGAGCAGTCCTGTTCCAGGGGATTTCTCAGGACCTAAAATCTGAAGACAAGGGCCAATTCCTCCAAGCCATTCCCTGGGGGAGAGAGGAAGGACCTGACCCTGGTTAGCAGTGCCAAGGTAGCAGTGGGGCTCCTGGAGGAACTGGAAGGTGGGAAAAAGGCTGGTGTAAGGATGGCCCCTGCCAGCAGGGAGGGACAGAGACACAAAGAACAGGGCAGGAAGGATTTTAAAGTGTTTAGGCTGCTTGTAAAAGGCTGCACCATTAAGGGGAGTGCATTGAAATCAGTGTATTTCAGAGTTTTTAATACTACCTTTACCAGACTGGAGGCTGCCAGTACTCAGTACAAGTGCCTGCATTTCTCACCTCACCCCTCTGTGCCTGACCCTGAGATGATCATGTCTGATGGAATGGTCTCTGCTGCAGCGTCTGTGTGCCTGTGGTGCCCTCAGTCCTGGTAGCATAACACGTGTCATTCATTGTCAGTCAAAATAAAGCTCTAAAATCACAGTTGTTTTTAAAGACCAACTTCTTTAATGATACATACCAGTGTTATACTAAGCTTATAAAATAAAGTTGTCTGCATGTAAATACAAGAGAAACATTAAGAAATCAATAGTGATCAGGACAGGGATTTCAATTCCTGTACAAATTTAGAAACTCAAGAGGAGATAAATTAACATACATGGCTGTGACAATATGAACATAGGTGTAGTCAACGTGATCCATTTATTGAAAAAAGAGGGCAGATCAAAGATTAAGATATTAACAGGAGATCCAGTCTTAAATGGGATGTGAAAAAGCAAACACCACACGTGGCTACTGAGGCATTTTTCTCAAGTATTGGATTCTTTGGGCAAGTTTGGAACACGGATGATTCCCACTCTCACGATACGGAAATGGAGGTATTGACAGCCTTACCCCAGTACCTCGACGTACAACTGGGATAGGGCATCCCACTTGTAGTTTGGGGGGGGGGTTGAAGAGGGCTACAGGTTGTGAGCACATGAAATACAGGGTTTTAAGAGCCTGTTTAGCAGTAGTGAAACTTTTGGTTTTCAACTGTGCCTTCCTAAAACGTCACAGGAGTTGCCAACCATGTTGTCCCACATGTATTGCTTCACAGCTTTATTTCTGCAGTTACAAGCAATTCAAAACTACTGAATGGTCGAGGCGAGCCTCTGAACTTCTTATCAAAGAAGATCTGTCCATCTTCCCGCAAGACAAACAGTATTGCACTTCAAGGTTATATTAACTGAGTTACAGAATCTCTTTAAGGACTGAAGCATTACTTACGCACATCCATGGCGCTTATGTGGCTGCTTAAAGATAAGCAAGAGAAATTAATTTTAAATTAATACTGCAGGGTACTGTGAAGATGACAAAGCATAGGCCCTCTGTGTACTTAGATTTCTAATGCTTAAAAGGTTCTTCCACGATGGGGCTGGCTTGGCACAGCAGCCCCAGCCCTGACCGTGCCCTCTCCTGGACTCAGTGGTCCAGGATCCGCAGGTTGCCAGACACAATTTTGTTCTCTAGTAGAGCTCCAGCTGGGATGTCAATCCTGTCACCGTGGTTTGCAATGATGATGACTGTTCCCTGGGGTTACAGGAAGGAAAACAAGGATTCAGAAATCTGTCACGTGTTTGCGTGGAAGGAGGGAATGGGTTGTCTGGAGGAGCAGTACCACAGCCAGAGCCTGAATGCATTTACTTGTATTGTTTCTGCATACACAGCTGGGGTCTTTCCACCCCCAGAACAAAGGTTTTAATCAAGCATTACTGGAACCTGTGTAATTTCCATACTAGATCCTATCACAGTTGAAGACAAGGCTGCTCTGAAGGCTCTTGTCATGTCTGCTTGCTTTGAAGTGGAAAAATGTTACCCCCACCTCTGGGGGGCTCCTGTTCAGCTGGACAGCAAACGTGGGGACAGAGGGACAGCTCAGAGGCCACAGCCTGCACCAGGTGATGGCCCCATCACCTGCTAAACTGCCCTAGAGAACCACAGGTGTTGTCAGGACTGGCAAGATCCTCAGGAAGAATTTGAGAAACGAACTCGCTCAGCTCCACCATTTACCAATAAATCCAGAACCCCAAAGTGCTGCAAAAGGGCCTGAAAAGGGGTGGTGAGGCCAGCCTGGGAAGGGAGGTGTGACTGAGCCAAAGGACAGAGGTGGCAGCAGCGTTTGAACAGAGATGTGAGGTCTGTGGTGCTTTCAAGGTTCATAAATAAACCTCATCTCAGCCTGGGCCTGCACAGAGCAGCAGCTCTGGCAGCAACATCCTGCACTCCATCACAAGGGTCACTGTCCAGCCACAGGCTCTGCCACCTTTGAGCCAGTTACCAATTCCCAGGAGTGCTCCTATGGACTCTGTGCACAGGCAGTGCCTCAGGATCAATTGCCAGGGAGCAGAGATCAGTCATGTTTATTGCAGCAGCCTCCCCACTGCACACTCACCTTTAATGAAACATTCTTCCCAAATGTAACATCACCTGAAACCGTGAGATGATCCAGCTCCAGCATATCTGGAATACTTTCAAACCTCCGCAGGTAATCTTGAACCTTTGGGAAAGAGGAAATCAGAGAGTTTTAAAGCCATCTGTGGATCAAGACGAGCATGGGAGGAGCCTCTTGAATACCTTTCAGAAACCTCCCCATAATCTATATTTGAATCAATACAGAAGTTGCTACTTTGTAATGGTAATTTCTTTCAGAAACAAGTGTGAGGAACAGTAGGGGGGCAGCTCTGGGGGGCACACACAGCCAGCTCAGCTGAGGGCTGCAGGAGCACCCAACGTGCATGGTAAATATCTGTATTCCCACAGCCTTTACAAAGAGCCAAACTGGGCAGAGGTAGATAAAGCAAACCCCACTTTTCACTCAGTTATTGCTGTGAACTGTATCTTTATTCAGAGGGGTGAACTCCAGGTGTTTACCTTTGTGAAGGAGCTTCCCAGTTTGACAAGAGGCACTGTTGGGAATTCGCGCTTCTCGCTCATGGTTAGAGACCCCGCGTTAAGGCTGTACAAATTGGACATCACGAGCAAGAGATCCGAGGTGGTCTTCACAGGCAGGAAACGACTACGAGGTACGTTTATCCCCAGAGAGTTCTCAAAACTCTTGATAGCAGCACCGACTGCGGTCTCCAGCTGGATAACGTTCAAGCCTCCATCCAGAGTCTGGAAGAGAAAACTCACGTGAACACGTGGAGCAGGTCCTGGCACTCAGAACTGGGTTCCCAGTTCCCAGAAACCCGCCAGAAACTGAAAGCTTGTTTGGGTCAGTGTCCTCCAAACCCTTGCCAGCTGATTACCTTTGGGTTAACGATGATCTCCATGTCAATAGCGTTTTTCTCTTGCAGCCTTTTAATTGCAGACAGAGCGATCCACAGATTGTTGGTATTGAATATTTTGAATTTTGACACAGACTTGAATTCATCCACGTGTGCTTTAGGGACCTGAGCTATCTCCACCAGCCTCAGCTTGTTCTCGTACTGCGTCAGTGTGCCACCCTGCAAGGGGCAAATGAGAGGGTTTAAGTCCTGTTCATGAGAAGGCAGAGAAATCCTCCCCTCAACACAGGCAGATGCACTGGTCTGCTGGCATTTGAAGCTGAACTCCAGAGAAAACACATTTCTTGTTTTTAGTAACCAGCTACCAGGTTACTAATTATAGAGCATGTTTAAAGTATAGTCAGGACCATCCGTCGATCCTATTTCAGCACTCCAAGACAGTTAATTCCTTTAATGATGGTTGTTGAGAATATTTTGCAAATGCTGCTGTTGTGAAAAATCACCCTCAGCAGTACTTTGTCAGATGATGCAGCCAAAGCTGAATTAAATCTAAGTATTCTTACAGTGCATTGCTGTGCTTTTATAGGGCTAAGTCAGAGCTTCCCTAATGAATACAGAGAAAATCCAAATCCTCATTCTCACATACAAAAGAAGAGAGGCAGAGCACAGTTGCAGGACAAATTACTGCAGGCTACAAGTATTTGATACACATAACAAACCTCTGAGAAATGTCACTCCCGAACTTTGTACAAAGCCAGGGGTCACTGCAGGAGCACAGGGGCAGCTCTCACACAGAGCTGTGCAATGCAGGGTTGGGAATGCATTTTTCTGCAAGACACAACTGTTGCATCCCAGCCCTCAGTGCTGTTCTCAGGCTTCCTCCTTCAAGTTTCTGCCCCTGTGTACGTGACAGTTTGGAGAAGGTGCAGAGGTTGTGACCTGCACCCTGCACAAAGCACTCCTGCTTCCAGGCCAGCCCAAACTGTCCTTGTCTGCTGCTGCCCAGAACACAGATCAAATCTGTTCCACGAATTCGATCTTCCTAAACTTGCTGATTTTGTGCATCTCAAATTAGATGATGTGTTAAATGGTGCCTAAAATAGCTGTGAGGAGACTGGGTGTATGTCTGAATCCATGGATTCAGAGGAGGCTGGAGATGGCCACCAACACACTCAGACTCTCACCCATCTCCCTTTACCTTCACATCCGCCCGGGTTTTGTTTGTGACTTCCATGACGAATTCACAGCGTTTTCCATTGGGTGGGTTCATGAGGTGGTTGAGAATGTAAAGGTCCACAGTGGCACCCAAATTATCTATATTGGACACAAAAATATATTCTTTCCCCTCTGCGATGAGGTTGTCCAGCAGCCCGGAGTTGTAGAAGCTGGCGTAGATGTCTCCATGGCCTGGAGGGTACCAGCACTCCGTGTTCTCTCCTGAGTAAGAGACATCCTTGGCTATTGGCAGCAGAGTTTCCTTGTTAATTCTGGGATACCTGTGAGGACAATGGCTCTTGTTAGGCTCTCACCAGTGGCAGACTAGCGTTAAATAAAAATACTGCAGTTAAGGTGCAGCTCCATGGGCTTCTGGAGGTGTGCTTTTCCTGAGCATTCTGACCCACCCAAATTCTGAGCTGTCACTGAGAAGCTGTAGAATGCAATCTATCTACTCAAAGATTTAAAGCTGCAGTTCTCAGGCCACGCTGCAAACCAACCTTTCTCTGACAGGCAGGTTCAGAGCATATCAAACACACCTCTGACCCCAGCAGCCACCTGGATTGGAGACTGTTCTTCACAAGGAACCATAGTCTGTCTCCCTCCAGAGCCCAAGGATACTAACAGCAAATTCAGGAATCAAGTGGCCAGCATCCAGTACACCCCTGTTTGTACATTTCTTACAAACTGGGGCCCCCTCTCCCCCATTTTAACACATTGCCCTTGACTCTGCCCAACGCCTGGATATTTCAGTCTCTCCACAAGGCCCAAAAGAGGCTGAACACAGGTACAGAAGACACCAATGCCACCCCAGCACCTCAAACTCAAATCCACTCCATTGGGAATATGGAGAGACAAGCTAGTTTTTCCTTCCACCCCAAGTGGAGAAGTCTTTTGATACCTGCTTTGATTAAAAGTATAAATCTTCACACGGCTGTGACTGTATTTCTGCAGGATTTTCTTTGTGTCATCATCCGTGTTGAAGGAATTCATGAGAACCAGAGGAACATCGGTGTTGTAGGATTTGTTTAAATGCTGAGATAGGAAATAAATAGTAAATGGTAAATAAATGGTAAATTCAGCATGTATTATTAGCTTTAACTCCTGACACCTGAGATTTTGGTAGAAAGAAATTAGGTGAAACAGACTGGAAATAACAAGAAAAAATAAAAAAGAGGTGCACTTATTCTACAGAAAGGACAATAAATCAGGCAAAGGAAAATAAATCCTTGATAGTTGTAAAGATAAGACCGACACTAATAATGTATCTTTAATTAGTGAATCTTGGTTTTTAAACCTGCATTGAGGTCTAAAATTTGAAACCACAATGCCACAAAATGATAATTTTAAGTTTTAGCTGCTGCTGATTACAAAAGGCATGTTTTCCATCAAATCGTTGCAGTCTGTCAAGGTGACATTTCCACGCTGTCTCTGCACGGGAAGCACTTCCAAGTTTTCTTGGCAGACTGAGAGATGGACAATTTTACCAAGAGCACATAACAAATGAAACGTCACCATGTTAATTATTTGGGAATCTATAGCATGGAGCTGAGATACATCGGAGAAATACTTCAGAGCATTTCCACGTGCACAACAAAGGCAAAAAAAACAGAGATCACAGCAGTTCCACTGAAAATTGAAGGTGCAGGGGGAAAAGAAAAAGACCCTTGAGTGAGTTTTAAGCTTTGTGTACCAGCTCACCCTCCTCTGCTGGAGCATTTGGGGTCATTACACTTTGGTGGAGTCAGAGACTTCCACAGTGATGCTTTGGAGAAAGGGCTGCATCAGTGGGATGTAAATTTGAGCTTGGCATAGAACCATCTAACACACATGGGAGAGCCACTCCAAACAACATCACAGTGAGGCAAAAACTGCTGGCACTTCAGAAACCATGGAGAAGGCACACCTCACCTCCTACTCTAATAACTGTCTTCATTATCTGCTGTAAGAGGAATATTCAGCATAAAAAACATAAGCTGAAATGTTCTCTCCCAACACCAGCAGCTGTTATTTTCTTTTGCTCTTCTTTCTTCTTAAATTGTGGCCTGACTGAAGGGCCAGAGGGGCCATCCTATGGGGCAGTGAGTTAGATGGAGAGGAAAATCTCTTCCAGCACGAGAGTTTCAACGCATCAAGGAACTTGGAGCTGCTGTGAAAAGCTTTGTCCCAACATAAAAAAACCCTTTTCTGAAAAGACGAACTTGCAGCTGGAGGAGTCGGAAACAAGCCCAGGAGCTCCCCAGGCCACACAAGCTCTACAGTGTGACTGCTGGTGTTCCTGGACACCATCCCCCTGCCCAGGCTGGTGTGCACAGGCTGGAGGACACTTGTGCTAACACACGAGGGGGGCACAGAGCTCAGTCGCTGACCGCGTCATCCCTTCCGTGTCCCTTTCCCAAAGGAGCTCTCGGCTTTAGCCCAGATCTCGTCTCCCTCTCCTCTTTCTTTTGGGAAGCCTCCACTTGACCCCTCTGGACAAGCCCTCAGGAGCAGCTCAGTGTGTGCTGGCCCCTCAGACTTTACCTCGATCTGCTGCACTGTCAGGTCCAGGAAGGTGTTCTCGTTCCGCACCCCGATGAGGCTCTTGGGGCCTTTGCAGCCCATGCTCGTGCCCAGGCCACCATTGAGCTTCACCACCACCAGCTTGTTCAAGACAGAAGCAATGTTATCAGGCAGGCCTCTGGCCTTGATCTTCTCATAGGGCTGGATCTGGGAAAACAAATGAACAAAAAAAAAACAAAAAACACACCAAAATAAAACAAACCAAAAAAACAGTCAGATATTTGGAAAGAAATTGCTTTCTCCTGAAAACTTTCAGAACTTCCAATGAGGCGATAAAATCCACATTTATCCACATGCCTTATGATACTAAAGAACATCTGCAAAGTGAGTCTACAATAACTGATTTGTTATGACACAAATAACCTGGTTTGTTACTATAATAACCTCTTTTCTCAAGAGGTTCCATGGACTTTGTGACACCAGGCACTAGGAGCTTCATTCAGATGAGAAGAAGCCAGGCCAGTTATGCCACTTGTCACAACCCTGTTCCTGCCCTGCAGGAGGGGAGGGGATTTCCTTGGGAACCATCGAACTCACTGCCCCATAGGATGGCCCCTCTTCCCCTGCAGTCAGGCCACAATTTAAGAACCAGGCTCTACATGCAAGGCATATAACTTTCCTGCCCTGAGCAGTTTAAACTCAGGGAGGGGTTGTTTGGTTTTGTTTTGGTGTTGGGGGGGTTTTTTGGGTGGTTTGTTGTTTGTTTTTTTTTTTCACTCTGAGGTTGTCAAAGGCAGCATTCTTGGGAAAATGTTGGTTCTTTAACTCAGTCTTTACCGGTTCTGATTCCAGACACTACTCTGATACAATTCATTTCTCCCAACAGCATGATACAGAGTGGAAGAGAGTTCCCAGTTCTTCTGCTGTTTTCAGAATGTGTTCATCCAGCTTATAATAAACCTCACAGGAAGTCTTCCACCTCACTGACAGCCATTTCCTACATGTTTAAAAACAGAGTCTGGGCAACATTTGGGACTCATGATGGAGAACAAAATCAGGCTCGTAATGACAGTGTGACTCACATTATTAGGTACTGCTGTCCCCTAATTCAAAGCACCTAAGAAATAATGGTAACAATGCCACAGTAAGAATCATGCCAAAACTGTTAGAGCAGAATCAATACAATTATTCTTTAGCCTGCCCTTCTAGACATTTTCTTTTGAAGAAAAGCCCTGGTGTTCCAGTGCTGTAGCATTCTAGCTGCTAGAAAATTATTTTAATTCTGATAAGGGGTGTGTAAGATCCACAGCTGGTTTCCAAAAACAAACACATACAGAGCAGTTTTCAGAGCTGTGTTTGCTTTGGGCAAGGGCTGGGGTTCAAATGGAAATTCACACTGCCCTGGAACAAGAATGGTATTTCTTACTGGGATATGCGGGGGTAGAGAGGGCGGCTTGTGCAATTCCAGCATTCCAGGACACCACGGGCAGCAGATCAGGGCAGATCCCTCACATGAGGGAAATTCTGCCCAATGGGATCTGGAAAGCCTATAGGATGTATCCAAGATAACTCCTATAGGATGTATTCAAGATAACTCCACGTGGAGGTCTCATGGCTTGGACAGAAAGAAGCACCACAATCACTGCCATTTCATGAGGACAAGGCAGGAGCTTCCTTCCAAACTGCCAAGAACTTTTCAGGAACAGAAGTGCACAGAAAGTGGACTCTTGCTGTGCTTCGTCAATAACAGAGATTGAAACACCTGAAAAACAAGTGCTCTTCTCATTAACAACGAGATGATAAATCCTGGGTTTAGTGTCTTGGAGGTACATCAGGAAGCTCAATGAACATTCTGCCACCAGCAGGACCTACAGAGATTTTCTGCTTCCCATCCACTCCAAGGTGACTAACACCCTGCATTAGACTTGTACATGGATTAAAAACATTTCATCTTGAGCTGGGTGGGATGTGAGTCACATCCATGATGTTCTGACACTGTCTGAACATCCAAAAAAATTATCTCAACTTTCAAGTCTCACTATGTTCTTCTTCTTGCATCACTCACAAAAAGCAGAAAGTCTGACACTCAGTTCAGGGCCAGACTGCCTCAGAAATCCATTTGCTTTTGCTAAAGTGCCAACTACCTTTCGATGCTTTCACTGTCATGCCTGAAACCAGCTTTTGCAGAACATTCAGAGAAGTCCTGAAGGAGGTAACAGTTCCATCAAGGACTCAGTTCACTGGATGTTGCACCAGTTACAACACAAAATTTATGACTCAGCCTCACTAAATGTTTCAGTTTCTTCTGGCACAGGCATTGGAAACATCAACTTGGCAATAAAGCCCTGAATCTTGAAGGGTCTTTAATTCAGAGAATAACAAATGTTAAAAAGTCAAGTTCCAGCAGGAACCCTGCAGCACCAGGACTGCTGGATGCCAGTGCTATCAATCCAACAGTTCCAGCCATGTGCAGGCACTAATATGCACAACTACCTCATCACCTCCAAGCTTACATACAACTGCAGAAGCTCGCCACAGCAATAAAAATCAATTCTTGCTCCAAGGGTTTGGAACAGCGTGCTTGACAAGTCAAGTGCTGATGGGGAAATTCTTCAGGAAGAAACAGGGGCAGGAATGACATGTCTTGCAGATGCATGGCTGCGGTGTTACTCCTTTGAGACACGTCTGGCAGCCCTGCTTTGGGGCTGCTCTAAGATGACACGTGCAGCTCCTTTTGTTTTGCAGCCAATGTCGCAGAAGCGATTTCTCAGAACAGCCTGGATGAGGCAACGTTGGGAGTTTGACTAACAGATTCCAGCAGCCCACTCCTACCGCGAGGAGGCTTGCAAAGAGTTTGTCAGAGACAAACAAAATGAGCATCAGGGCTGTCATCGTGGGCAGACCGGAAAGGAGGACGCCCCTATTAGTTAATATGTACTTACAGTTCAAGGAAACATTTACTCAGCACCAGGGGACAGCTCTAGAAATGGCACCAAATGAAGAGAGAGATGAGACTCCACCCNGGAACAGAAGTGCACAGAAAGTGGACTCTTGCTGTGCTTCGTCAATAACAGAGATTGAAACACCTGAAAAACAAGTGCTCTTCTCATTAACAACGAGATGATAAATCCTGGGTTTAGTGTCTTGGAGGTACATCAGGAAGCTCAATGAACATTCTGCCACCAGCAGGACCTACAGAGATTTTCTGCTTCCCATCCACTCCAAGGTGACTAACACCCTGCATTAGACTTGTACATGGATTAAAAACATTTCATCTTGAGCTGGGTGGGATGTGAGTCACATCCATGATGTTCTGACACTGTCTGAACATCCAAAAAAATTATCTCAACTTTCAAGTCTCACTATGTTCTTCTTCTTGCATCACTCACAAAAAGCAGAAAGTCTGACACTCAGTTCAGGGCCAGACTGCCTCAGAAATCCATTTGCTTTTGCTAAAGTGCCAACTACCTTTCGATGCTTTCACTGTCATGCCTGAAACCAGCTTTTGCAGAACATTCAGAGAAGTCCTGAAGGAGGTAACAGTTCCATCAAGGACTCAGTTCACTGGATGTTGCACCAGTTACAACACAAAATTTATGACTCAGCCTCACTAAATGTTTCAGTTTCTTCTGGCACAGGCATTGGAAACATCAACTTGGCAATAAAGCCCTGAATCTTGAAGGGTCTTTAATTCAGAGAATAACAAATGTTAAAAAGTCAAGTTCCAGCAGGAACCCTGCAGCACCAGGACTGCTGGATGCCAGTGCTATCAATCCAACAGTTCCAGCCATGTGCAGGCACTAATATGCACAACTACCTCATCACCTCCAAGCTTACATACAACTGCAGAAGCTCGCCACAGCAATAAAAATCAATTCTTGCTCCAAGGGTTTGGAACAGCGTGCTTGACAAGTCAAGTGCTGATGGGGAAATTCTTCAGGAAGAAACAGGGGCAGGAATGACATGTCTTGCAGATGCATGGCTGCGGTGTTACTCCTTTGAGACACGTCTGGCAGCCCTGCTTTGGGGCTGCTCTAAGATGACACGTGCAGCTCCTTTTGTTTTGCAGCCAATGTCGCAGAAGCGATTTCTCAGAACAGCCTGGATGAGGCAACGTTGGGAGTTTGACTAACAGATTCCAGCAGCCCACTCCTACCGCGAGGAGGCTTGCAAAGAGTTTGTCAGAGACAAACAAAATGAGCATCAGGGCTGTCATCGTGGGCAGACCGGAAAGGAGGACGCCCCTATTAGTTAATATGTACTTACAGTTCAAGGAAACATTTACTCAGCACCAGGGGACAGCTCTAGAAATGGCACCAAATGAAGAGAGAGATGAGACTCCACCCAGGTCTGGAGTCCTCAGCACAGGGAATCTGTGGAGCTGTGAGAGCAGGGCAGAGGAGAGCCACAAAGGTGATGGGAGAGAGAACAGCCCTCCTGTGAGGTCAGGGTGAGACAGCTGGGGGTGGTCAGCCTGGAGAAGAGGGGGCTTTGGGAGACCTTACAGCAGCCCTCCAGCACCTAGAGGGGCTCACAGTGGAAGAGAGACTGACACAGATAGGAAAACGGGAATAGTTTCCAACTACAAGAGAAGAGACTTCTATCAGATCTTAGGAAGAAGTTCTTTACTCTGGGGGTGGTAAAGCAGAGGAACAGGTCAGCCAGAGAAGCTGTGGCTGTCCCATCCCTGGAGGTGTTCAAGGCTTGGCTGGATAGGGCTTGGAGCAATCTGGTCTAGTGGAAGGTGTCCCTGCCCACGGCAGGGGGGTGGAACAAGACGATTTTTAAGGTCCCTTCCAAATCATTCCATGATTCTATGAACCCTTAAAACCTGTTTCCAAAGTTGAAGATGAAGATATTTAGCTTCTGAGTAAGGGCATAACATTCATTCTTTTCCTTCACAATATAGCTCACTGAGGTGACAACCTCAGCTGCAGACAAAAATCCAACCACTGGGGAGGAAAAAAAACAAGGGCTCTAATAGACAAGCTCCTTTCACACTCACATTGCTTCAGATGCTCTCTTTACATCCCAGATGAGGTTTTGCATTGCTGTTCTGAGGTTAACTTGATCACTGCAGCTCTCTCTCTCAGAGGCCTTCCAGCAGGACTTTGCTATTGCTTCCAATTCAAACAAACAGATCGCTGTAATCTACATCGAGGGGATTAAGTTACACTTGCCATGTTCACATTCTTTACCTCCTCTCCCTGTTAACTGGCACTCCTAGTGTACTTTCTTCTCTGGAGACTGTAACAGTAATGGGTCCTAACTATGCCAGCTATCACTGTAAGCCTTTGGACATATGAAAGCAAAGCATCTGGAAGGAAAAAACAAGTCAGAGGTTTACCAAAATAGTGTGAAATGATTCAATCTTCTGTTACTGTCATCAGTATAAGTTGTTACACTGAAAACATGGAGGTCAGGGATGAAACCTCCCATTGCAGAGAAAAACAGGAATACTACAAAGCAATAATTTCTGTTTCAATTTACTGACAGGAGCCTTTACTTGTCTTCGGGAAGAAGCAGAAGCTACATTCAGAGAACAAATACAACAGATAACACACTGGATGACCTACAGAAGTCTGATCAGAAATTCTGCTTCTGCACAACACGGTCCCTTGGCACTGGGCAAAAGCCTGAAACACTCTTCCCCACCTAAAAGACAAAGCCCATAAATCCAATAAACTATTCATGAACTTTTTTAAGCTGCTAAATAAATTAAAAGGCAACAAACCCACACTTTGGCAGATTTTTTGTGTGCCTCTGTTTACAGATACACACGTATGTCTGTGTGTTTATACACACAGAGGCACATAGATACCTCAACATATGCTTTTTGCTCTACTAGGGATCAGCTGAAGATTACACTTGCCAGAATTCCCAGCAGCAAAGCACTTCTCCAAAACAATCACAGGCAAATAAATTCACACTGCAGAGAATTTGGTGCTTTCTAGGCCATGATCCTTGCAGTGTGAGATTCTCCAAGCAGCCAAGCATCCCACCACCTCATAAAACAAGGTCATCCCTACAGGCAATTATAAATCACTTGCAATTATAAATCACTTGCAAGATTACCAGCAAACACTTCTTCTGTACACCAACCCCTGTGCTGTTCTAACAAGAGCAGGAGGAGAATATGCTCTGAGGTTTTATAGCTAGGAAAAGAAAACTCAATGGGAACT
>VYZR01097992.1:15121-26932 GCA_013400675.1 Oxylabes madagascariensis | reverse complement strand
CTTGTACTGCCTGGAAGTTGGAACTGCATGGGGGCTTGGGAGAGGACACAGCCAGGACAGGTGACCCCAACTGACCAAAGGGAGATACCATATGACATCATGCTCAGTATATGCAGTGGAGGGAAAAAGGAGGAAGGAGGGGATATTTGGAGCCATGGTGTTTGTTTTCCCCAGGAACCATTGCACCTGATGGGCCCTGCCCTCCTGGGGGTGGCTGAACATTGCAGAGCAGTGTTAAATTAAAGGAATTAATTCCTTTTTGTGCTTTACATGGCTTTTGCTTTTCCTATTAAACTGTCTTATCACGTGTACATCCGAGGATAGAAAACTAAAGGTTCTGGCCCTAAACTTGTTAGGCAGAGGCAGGAAGAAGGACCTCAACTTTCAACAGAACTGAGGTAAAATCTCACTGACCCTATAAAGTAGCTGTGTGGGCACCATCATCAGAGGGGAAAAGTGCTTGCAGTATCACTTTGTGTTCACTTGGGATCAGTATTAGAATAGTACAAAGTAGCTGGTGATTTCAGACTTCTAATTAAACACCAGGGATTGGATTCCCTCTGTTGCAAAAGGTGAAGTGTAGTATTTGTGATACGAAAATTCTTCAGTTGTGCCTTTTCCTGCAACCCATGTAGGTCTTCCATGAAATAGAAAAACTATTACTTTGCAAAAGCATCTGTGGAGCATCTACATTTTCAGGCTTTTATTAAATGATTAATCTATATGGGATTTGTGGAATCGAAAGCAGAAATATTGTTAAATAATGCATGCTGAGGAAAACATAATCTCATGTTTATTCCCCAGAGGCTTTTGGTTTTGTTTTGGGATTCACAAACTCTCATGGGCCTTCTAAAAATTAGCAGAACTGAGTACTGTAAGAGCTCAATAATGTAATCTGTCTGGCATCAGGAGCCCTCTTTTACAGAAGCTAAGTGTCTTTTGCTATGTGTTGTGGTCCGATAATATTATAAAGCTCTCTGGCTTCACCAGAGAGTAAATGACTGAGTATCAGCAGTTTGTAAAGCCTTTTAATACTGCTGAAAGAAAAGATAATGACAGTGTACAGTACTAGAACTAAACAATAAAGACTGGGATATACAAAAGTTGATGGCCACTTAGTTTCTAAAATAACTATGGTTCATGTGGTTTTGGCTTTTATAGCTTTTGAGTATAAATTCTTTTTGTTGAATTTCTATGAAGTGTTATTCAGGAAGCACATTTCTGCAAGAAAACTGTCAAATGTTTAGCCAGAGAAAGCAAAAACAGTTCTTTGAAATCTGTCATCTAGTCATCTGTCAGTATATTCATTAGTTTTTAAATGCCACCAAAGCAGACATTAATTAAAAAGGCAAAAATTGTTTTGAAAGATAAATCCTTCTCATGTTAAATTTTATACTAGAGTTTTGTAAGGAAATTACTGGCCTAATCTAGTGGCAAGATGACAGAAGAAATTGAATATTCTGCCTGGCAAAATACAAAAAAAAAATTGAATTTATGAATTACTCACAAAATGCTTTTGTTTTGTAATTCCTTTAAAGGAAATCTTGATAATGTAGACAAAAGAACGGGAAGACTCTCTGGAAACAGTAGAAAGTCTCTTTTGTGTCTACTGCAGTGCCCTGTGTCAAATGGCAAAAGGAAAGGCTCTACTTACTGTCACTGCCAGTACCTCTGTACAAAAAAAATATGCTTTCTTTCATCAAGAAAGGTTAACGTGCTTTTCATTGCATTCTGTAGTCAGTAAGATCATGTGTAAATTATTTTGAATCTCTGAGTACAGTACCTTTAAACCCACAATTAGCTTTGTAGAAAACTTCCTGCAAAAGTTCTTGTGCCCATTGACATCCTTCTATTATTGTTAGTAATGCATGTCATACTTCTTTTATGTTTAAAGTACCTGTCTACCTTTAGAGAACAAAATAAATGGTTATTTATTGTTATGAGATAAAGGTTCCTGATGCTTACAGATTGACTTAGCTACTGCAGTTTGTCTTGACAGAGCTAAACTGAGCTAAAGGCTTTTCCACTCAGAAACGTTTCTCCACAGAGAAACCTCCAAACAAATAAAGGATTCCTACAGATCTGAAAAGATGACAGCTGGCATGTGTGTTCTCACTGACAATGCTGCAAGAGAGGGAGAAGCTTACCCAGAGCCTGAAAAGTGTCAGTGGCCTGGGCAAAGTGGTGACAGTGACCTGCTCCACCAGGGTGCTGCCTGAAAAGACCATAAGGCTTTGAGCACAAAAATAGCGCTAGATTAATTTTGGAAAGAATTTCACATTGGACTCTCATTGATGAATTGAATATGTTTTCAAAATCTCCTGTTTGGAATAACCTACGCAGTGGGATGCCTCTTGGCCTGCATTCATGTCAAAAGCAGTATTTTTCTTCTTTTACTGTATTGACAGTGTCTTAAAAGTTCCTTTTTTCTTCTTTTTTCTTCCTAAAAGGATACCAACAGTTGAAATTAAATTAGTAGCCAGAACCTTTTGCAAACCTTTATTCTCCTATGAGCTTTTCTTTAACATGGCATACAATTTAGCTGATTATTTGGCAGAAATAGGTTTTAAATTCTGATATTAGCTCAGTGAGTTATAATGGAGAATGTTGGGTTAATTCTCCCTCTTCATTGCATTCCAAAATATTATATTAACCTAAAAATTTTTCTGACAATGATCTGTCTTTGTTTGCACCGATTTTCCATAAATACCTTAAATATAATTTTTCTTATTCCTTTTTAATAGCTGATTTGACTATTGGGTAACAATTATATAATTTGCAAACTAGTGTGCAAATGGAAAAACTCTGTTGTGCCAGAAGTATGTAAGGTTCAGTGAGCACAGGAATTGCAATCAGGGTGGTTTTTTAAAGAAGTGTACTCATCAGAACAACAAATTCTCATTATGTTGAGAAATATGGCTCTAATTTGTTACAGGATGAACTAAATATTATTTTCATATGTGTGCATATATACACACATGTATTATTAATTCTGTAACTATGTAATGTTAGTAACTTTACCTCTTCTTCAGGTTGAGCAACCCCAATTCTCTCAGCCTATCTTCATAGGAGAGGTGCTCCAGCCCTCTGATCATCTTTATGACCCTCCTCTGAACTTATTCCAACAGGTACATATCCTTCTTGTGTTGGGGACCACAAACCTGAATGCAGCACTCCAGGACAGGTCTCATGAGGGCAGAGTAATGGGGGCAAATCACTTGCCCTGCCCTGCTGCCCACGCTGTTTTCATGCAGCCCAGGACACATTTGACTTTCTGACCTGCAAGTGCCCATTGCCAGGTCATTTTGAGCTTCTCAACACACCCAAGACCTTCTCTTCAGGCCTGCTCTCAGTCCATGCTCTGCCCAGCCTGTACCTGTGCTTGGGATTGCCCTGACCCAGGACCTTGCACTTGGTCTTGTTGACCTTCATGAGGTTTGCACAGACCCACCCCTCAAGCCTGTGAAGGTCCCTCTGGGTGTCATCCCTTCCCTCCAGCATGCTGACCGCAGCACACAGCTCGGTGTCGTCAGCAAACCCGCTGAGGTGCACTCGATGGCAGTGTCCATGTCACCGGCAGAGATGTGACACCGCGACGGTCCTGGCGCTGAGGAACAGCATTTGGCACTGGTCTCCACTTGGATATTGAGTCATTGACCACAACTCTCTGAATGTGACCATCCAGCCAATTCCTTACCCACTGAGTGGTCCATCCATCAAGTCCATTTATCTCCAGTTTAGGGACGAGGATGTCATACAGGACAGTGTCAAATGCTTCACACAAATCCAGGGAGATGATGTCAGTTGTTTCTCCCTTATCCATTCATGGTGTCATCCTCTTGTTTGTCAGGCACAGTTTGCTCTTAATGAAGCCATGTTGACTGTCACCAATCACCTCCTTACCATCCATGTGTCTTAGTAGTGTTTCCTGGAGATTCTGCTCTCCATGATCTTACCAAGCACTGAGGTGAGACTGACGGGCCTGTGGTTCCCTGGGTTTTCCTTTGTTTCCTTTTGTAAAAATGAGGGTTATATTTCCTCCTTTCCAGTCAGTGGGAACTTAACCAGACTGCCACAGCTTCTCAAATACGATCAAGAGTATCTTAGTCATAATTTTTCTGTCTTTAGAAAGAAAAGCCTTCAGATACAAAATTTGTGCTATTTATAAAATACATCCTGTTATATGTGAAGGATGATACTGTGTTAGAATTATTTTGCAGGAAACTGCGTATGTATGTTAGTTGCCTACGCTTTCTTGAATTATTTTATTCCTGATAAACCAAATACACTAATTTATTCAAGTAAGATTTAAAAGATTGGTGGATATAAAACTCAGTCAGGGAAATCCAATAAAGGTTTGACATTCCTTTTTACATGACTTACGGAGTTTGAAGAATATATTGCTTCTCTTCAGAAGTAAAAATTCACATATCTAACAGCCTACACTAGGAGTAATGCTGCAACTCATCAGAAAGAAATACAAGGACATGCTTTGAATCATAAAGATGGGAAAAATAAAATGTCAATTTTTTTAATAAATATGTACAGTGAAATTTATGAATGCATCTGTCATCTTATGAAATGTGTCTGAGACATGGTGAAAGAAAAATCAGTATGGACTTTACAGGCTGCTCCGCTCTTGTGATACAGACATGTCACAGGAAGTATGTGATGGCAGGAGATCCAAGTCTGTTCTATTCTTCCCTGTGTGTGTTAGAAGAAATTCTGCTGAGGATAGTACAATTTTATGCATGTGAACTGTTACAAATTAAGTAGAACTCAGTCCAAGTTAGTGTTCTTTTTAAACAGATTGTTACATCTGAAGTCAGTTTTCTATGAGGTAGAAATTTTAGCGCAGAAATGTTAATGTTAGGAGTACTGTAGGATTGTTTATGGCATCCAGCAGTTGAATGTATTTAAACATGAAAATTTTATAATCTGGAAGGAAATGGGATGCTATAGTAGAAAGTAGTTTAAAAAGAAAGTATGGCTGTGAATCACAGACCCATGGAGAAACTGTGTCCTTGCGGAAGGTCATGGAAAAGAATGTCTGAATGAAAGTCATTCAGAATAATCAGCTGTTCAAAATACTGGATGGCTGATTAGTCTGAATGAAAAAGCTATACATAAACAAAATTTGAAGACTGCGACAGAATTCTGTGGGAAAAGCAGTAAGTCTGCAATTCTGAGAAGTTCTTGCCATAGCAAAGAAAGCCTATTTGGGAAGCTGTCTTTGAGGAACATATTTTAACTGTTTTGTACTTGGTAGTGACTTGAAAAATCAGTGGATGTTGCTGACTCACTATTCTTTGAGTCAGATGAATTAAGTCAGAGATACTAGGATCTTTATTTGATTTTTTTTTTTAAATTAATATTACATACCTATTTTCAGATGTTTGACTCTACTTCAGAAGGAATTGTCCTTGGCTTTGCAGATTATGCCTTGCCAATGCTTCAGCAGGGAGAAACAGTCCGTGTAGAGTAATAGGAACACTTCGGTATTACATTCACCTCACTCAGATCCATGAAGACTTAGGCTGGGGATACAGTTTCACATGCTGCTTTACCTTGTTTAATTTCAGGCTGTCATCCAAAAGAGGTAGTTCCTTTGAGAAAATCTCTGTCATGTCAAAACCTAATCTTTTCTTGCAGAGGTTTGTTTTCTCTTGGATCAATGAACTGATGTAGCTCACTGGGGATGCTACAACCCTTAAATGTGAGGGGAGAGGGCAGGAGCTTGCAGTGAGGAAAAGAAGAGCTCTGGACCTATCAGTATCTTCTATCTTCTTGAGAGCTACTTCTCTTTAGATCAGAGCAAGTCGAGTGGGAAAATGCACCCTTTTTCATTTAAGTAAAAGGGAATGTTGGAGAGAACCCTAATGTCTGTTCTTGCAAATAGAAGGGAGGATAGCCAGTGAATGGATGGCCCTAATTCCACCCTTCACACACACACACACATGCACACACAAAGGTTCTACTTTAATTCGTGGAAATAATTTCCCTACATAATTCTGTGACTCCACCCAAGAAACTCAGAGAAGAAAAGTCGTTGTTCTAGTCTCTGTGAACATCCCTTTTTTCATACCTGCAATTGTTTAGGGTATATGGAAGATTTAAGTACTGAAAAGTACCTTCTAATGATCAAGAGATTACAGTGATTGCTGGCAAATAAAGGGGAAACTACTTTTCTAACCTGACCCTTAATGTTTTTATAGTAGCAAAACCAGTTGTATAGGTAAGTTCATTTATCAACCCAGCAATCAAGTTCATTCAGGTTTAATTGTATTTGTTTTCTGAACTCGGATTTTACTGGAGGCTTTTTTTGGTGCAGGTGTCTTGAGTCAAATATATTGAAGTGGTTCATTTTGTTAAAACAATAGTTCAACTACACTTCTGTCCATTTTAAATATTTGAGTTTTTCCTGCCTCTTTCTGTTTTCCCCATGACATTCAATATCTCTGCCAAACCAGCATAATGACTTAGGTAAACTTTCTCTGATTAAATATGTGAGAAAGCTTATGTGTGAAGTTCAGAGAGTCTTGGTCATGCCAATCTTGATTTAATGTCTGGAAATACTGGTTTTTGACATTAAACAAAAGGTATATCACACTTTTTCCGGCATATACTGATGTGAATACATCTTGCAGTATTGAAAATAGCCAAGATTATCAGCTGTTGTGGAAAAAAAGGAATGTGGTTTAATTAAGCAGAAGTTTATTATCTTACCTGGCAACTACCCAGCAGCAAGTATTATATGTGAAAATACATTTAATCTGTTGGACCCAGCCTTATGCTGGGAACTCACTATCAAGATTAAAGGAGAGTGAGAAAAGATCTTGTTTCATCCTTACCTTCTGCATGATTTCATTGACAATGCTTCCAGGCTACTCCTTTTTAAAGAAACCAGCTTCTGTTTCAGAATGGTTATGAAGTTAAAAATGAGACATGAGTATGAATGCAGAGATCCCTGTGAAAACTTGTACACATTTTGAAACAATGATAAGGGGTACAAAAAGCCTGGTTGCCTTTGTATTCCACTGGCTCTTCAAATATGAGAAAACCAAAACACTTTAAGATACGAATCTTAAAGGAGACAAGAGATTTTTTGCTTTTTCTGCTATTCAAGTTTATAGGAGAAGTATTCCTATGTCCTGCTGAAAACCCCAAAATTTGTTGGTGCCTGATATCTGCTTTTTCCTCCAGGAAGGGGAATCCTGCAATGGTTTCTTTGCTCACTGTCACTCCAGTGACTGCTGGTCAGGTAACCAATGTGATACAACCCCTTTCATAAATCCGATCCAATTCTGTATAAAACTCAGTGCAAAACCCCAACAAAACAAAACAAAGAAAACCCCAACCAAACCCAAAAATGTAGAAAACCTCAACACGTTTCCCATCCCCCCATCCTCAGAACTTTTTATATGTACTGAATGAGAAACATTGTTTTTATGCGTTTAGAGATGAACATTGATTTGCTACCTTAAATTTGACTTGACAGGAAGTGAAGCTTTTAATTTCAAGTTAAATTTTGCCTGGAAAATTTGAACCTAACTGAATTGTAGAATATAGTTACGAATTTAACTTGTTTAGGCTAGAAACTGGTGAACTACTTACCAAATCATTGCAGTGAAAACAGCTTGAGTCAAGTTCCTGTAAGGAAAGAAAGAGGACTAGGAGAGGGGCTGCCCTAATTTTGCAGCCTGGGTTTGCCAGCCCATCTAAGCTACTGTAACTGACTTCTGTGTGTGAGGATATTATTGATTTAGTATTTTATTGTTCTGACAGTAAGAAAAGCCATGTCTCAAACCCTCTTCTTCAATAGGAGGTAGACTGTTCTTATTCAAGGTCTGATGAAGGTTTTTTCCCATGATGGGCTTTATTTCTCATCACCCTTTCTCTTCACAGATGGCTGCACTCAACAGTATGGAGAATAACTTTTCTATCAGTCTGGTGGTGCTGGCTAGCTTACAGGTTTTGTGTAGGAAGGAAAGGCAGCCCCTTTCTGTCTTCTAGGGGGAATGATGCTTAGGAGAAATCAGGGTGAGGGAGAGAGAGATGCAGTGCATTCACAACTGCTTGTCTAAGAAAGGTCTTGTCTTGAATTCTTGCTCCTTTTTGGAAGGAGGCCCTCCAATTCTGCAGTATGCTCACACAGTGGCATCTTCATAAACATCAGGAACCTATCTGGTGGGTAGAGTTGTCTTTTCGTTTCTGCTATGTCCATGTGGTCTGTGCAGCATTTCCCAGGAGCCCCACCTTAGGTTTCAACTTCTTCCCATAGACCATATGGAAAATATAGGAAGACATCCCCATTTCCATGTCTTGATTTCCAGAAGTACTGCTTTGAGATACATTATTCTTTTGAGCAAATCTGAATTGGGAATTGAAGCTGTGGAACCCCAGGGAATAATGCCTGAAGGGAAGTTAAAGGTGAGACTGCAAACCAGGCTAGTTTCAGAGATGTAAGAACAGAAGATCAAAAATTACTTTCTTCCCTATGGTGTAGTAGTTTCTACATGTCCTTACAGACCCAATTAAAATAACATTTGATTAAAATGAATACAACAAAGCACAGTTTTAAGTGGTACTGTATCTCTGGATAAATTGAAAAACCAACAAAATTTAATTATATATTAAAGATTAAAGAGTGCTTTCTGGTTTTAGTTATATTACAGTTTCTCTGGTGTATAAGTAGTAAGGCAATTCAATGTAAAATTAAAAATCCTGGGACAACAGCATGTCTCTCAATTCAAATTAGCATGTCTGAGAAAATAATTTTGGCCTTTCATGTTGATTTATAGCAATTTTTCATTCTTTATGTGCTGAAATCCAAAACAGTGTTATGCTAATATGGCTGTATCACCTGCAGGTGTTGCTTGAGAGTCGAGGGAACAGTCCTTTATATTTTCTTTGAAGGATCAATATTTCAAGATGTGTGAAGGAGGAGGGTATAACTGACAAGCTGCTTTGATACACTGTTATTGTAACTATGACTGGATTGACTGAAAATTGCCTCAAAGAGTAAGGTAATTTATGAAAACTGTAAAGCATAGCCAAGTGTTTGAAGTAATCAAAGCTAATGAGGAATGATTTATTTTCACTTTTTAAATGTCTTGCCTTCACTGTTACAGTTTCTTAAATTTTTCTTTCTGAAATGTTCATATTTGAAACTGCATTTGCATGAAAAAGGTGCATTAGATGTTACAACTGCAAAAAAAATTAGAGCAGGCAAACTTGAATGAAATAATTTTTAACAGTTGTGCTGTGAGAAATTGCTTTTAGTGTACCTATGTAATTGGAGAGAAATTTGGTTTTTATTTTTTGTGTATTTCTAGAAATTGAGCAAATAACCTGGCTTNTATATATATATATATGTAAATGAACTCTTTTATTTTTGAATTATTAAATGTAGTCATTCTCTAGTGTGGATAAAATAATATGCTTATCAGTCTGCTAGTACCAATTTACAGTCTGATTTACAAGTTGTGTAGTGAAGTGCTTTTGCAGTACTAGTGACAGAATTTCAGGAATCTTTTGTTGTTGTTATTTTGGGATTTTGTACTGTGTTTTCCTCTTGCAATGCTCTTGTCCCTTCACTTTAAAGATACTTACTTTAATTCAATATTTAGTATTATTTTGTGGGAGTATGTCATATATTCTTAGAATAGTATTCATATAATGAGAGAGAGAGTACTTCTAATGGAAAAAAGCTTTTCATCGTCCATTGGTGTGACTGTGCAGAACTGTGATGAGCTTAATTTACACACAAAAAAACCTGTTCTTGCAAGGTGTGCTATTTGCATCTGAGATTTTGATGTAAAGGATAAATTAGCTTTTAAAAGTCAATCAAAGAAAATAGTAGTGAACACAGCAATATGAAAGAAATTTCTTTTATCTCCTCAATGGTAATATGAATGTGAAATTAAAATGATTCTGTGAACAATGTAGATTTTTACGTCAAAATGGAATATTTACTTCCATAATAATTCTTAAGTCCTGGGTAAAATTTTTTTTTGTTTCATTAATGAATAGCATAGACATACAAAAAAAGCAAAAACCTGTTCCTAGTTAGGGAACAAACTGGATTAAAACTTCTTGATGAATAAATGAGCTTTTTTTACCCTTAAGGTTTAAATTAATGATTTTATAAAAAGGCATACTGAGGCTCTAGTTATTTGCTTTGTTCTAGTCTGCTTGCTTAAATTGCACCTGAAATTATGTTATTTCAGTGATGTTTAATGCCTTCTCTGATTCGTTTAAATGTGAAATTGAAAATATTCTTGACACATAAAATATATTTCAAATTAAAGAGTAACAGCATGGAAATGTAGGTTAGCACATCCCATTTAGGTTTCAGTTTTTTAATGATGTTTTAAAACTCTATTAGAAGTGTAAGATTTATTGTGAGAATTAAGCTGCCAGGTTTTATTTTTGATACATTAAACTAAAAAATACATTCATTTAAAACCCATACTAATCCTATTACATCATAATAGCAGAGAAATTTTTTCACATTTACATAAATGTGAAATGCATAAAAATAGACATTTATTTGTATTTTTGAATAAATTCTCTTTTCTTGGCCTTTGATAATGAAGATATAAGAAAATGGCTGGAGTTAACAGAAAGTTAACCGAATCATCTGTAAAGTTAACAGAATCAGCTGCAGTAAAGATAGAACACATCTTAATCAAACCAAGATTTAATTAGCCCAGATGAAGCCATTCACAGATTTGATTGAATCACACTGAAGGATAAATAAAATGAAGGATGAATCCTAAAAATACAAATTTTAGTAAATTATATCTATCTGAAGTCCTCCCACTAAAATAACATGTGTCTGTCCGTTTGGACATATGTGGTTTAGTAGTAAGTGTCAGTAAAACTGGCTAAAATCAAATAGTTTCTTTTAAACAAGAAGAAAAAATACAGTAATAAGTTGAAAGAATTCTGGATAACAGTAGAGTCTGGGGGGGAAGTAATAACAGGTGCAGTGCTGGTTCATCCAAAATGTCATCTATGCTTCCAAAGTTTTGATCCAAGGTACTTATCCTGCTCTGAACTGAAAATATTCATTTTTACTGAATGTAGTATCACAGAATGGGTTAGGTTGGAAAAGACCTCTATGATCATCACATCCAGCCATTAATGCAGCACAGTCAAGTCCACCACTAAGCTATGTCCCAAAGGGCCACGTGTACGCGTCTTTTAAATACCTCCAGGCATGGTGACTAAGCTGCTTCTCTGGGCAATCTGTTCCAGTGCTTAACTGCTCTTTCAGTGAAGAAATTTTTCCTAATAACCAATCTAAACCTCCCCTGGCACTACTTGGGGCAATTTCCTCTTGTCCTGTCTTGTGTTACTTGGGAGAAGAGACCAACCTCTACCTTGTTACAGACTCCTGTCTTAAGGTCCCACTTCAGCCTGCTTTTCTCCAGGCTAAACAGCCCCAGCTCCTGCAGCTGCTCCTCATCAAATATGTGCTCCAGACCCTTCACCAGCTGTGTTGCCCTTCTCTGGATCTGCTCCAGCACCTCAAAGTCTTGTTTGTAGTGAGGGGCCCAGAACTGGACACAGCACTCAAGGTGCAGCCTCACCAGGGCCAAGCACAGGGGGACAATCACTCCCCTGTTCCTGCTGGCCACACTATTCCTGATGCAGGCCAGGTGCCATTGGCCTTCTTGGCCACCTGGGCACACACTGGCTCATGTTCAGATGGCTGCTGTCCAAAACTCCCAGCTCCTTTTCCACCTGGCCACTTTCCAGCCACTGTTTCCCCAGCCTGTAGCACTGCCTGGGGTTGTTGTGACC
>VYZR01097990.1:0-10158 GCA_013400675.1 Oxylabes madagascariensis | reverse complement strand
AAGAAGTACAGTTTTCCACTTTATTCAAGCCAGAAGACCACCCAAATACCCAAAATATTTCAAATATCTGTTTAATTATGTAAATCCAGGAGATAATAGTGAAAAATACTCTCTCTTTCAGCACCATTGTGCCACACGCTCCTGAATTTGAGTTAAGCATAAGTTAAGACAATTGCAAAGTGGAACTGGGACATGAACTTGCCTGAACAACCAAATTCTCTGTGATGTTCCCACTACCCCAGAGATCTGTAGCCAAATTAAGTCTTGCACTCTGCATCCCACAGTGTTTGCACAAAATGCTTTTCTGTTCACCTCCATCAAAAATGGCAAGCGTGCACATTTTCAAAACCGTGCCATGGACCTGTGCTTCTCTTTCAAAAGAAAGGGGAAAGAAATTATTTAAAACCATTATGGATGCCTTCTGGACCATCTTTCTGCTGGGGAAACAAAGGGCCTAAGAAAATATTCAAGCTCATCATAGGAATACAGAATTCCTAATCTGTTCCTGAGGACAGAAGTTATGAGAAGTTGGATGTCTGACTGGAATAAGGAATCTGACCATCTATATAAGAATGAGTTGAGAGCACTGGAGACAACCTGGATGAATTAGCAGCTCATTTACCAGAAAAAGCATTGGCAGAAACCATCAATCAGCAGAGAGTTTGATAAAAGGGCATCTCCCTGTCCCTTAAACTCACTAGAAGTTGAAGTAAAATGTGAAAACAAGTTTACTAAATACGAATGCTTTAATATAGACAGGCAACAAGCAAGTTACTGCTGAGAACATCCTGACCTGGAATCTACTTACTGTGGTCAGTGCTTGGAAAAGACAGTGGAAAGTCAGATNGCACTGTAACAGCACACCTATATTGCCATTCCATGTCTCAGATTACACATTTATTAGAAAGAATCTCTCTGTCATCATGTCTTTGCATACTCCAGCAATTTTTACATGAGTTTACTTATTATTGAGATTCCTCTTCAAATTTTAGTGTCTTTGGTTTTTCCCTGAACTTGGACTCTTCACTGCTACTTCAAGTAAGTGCAAACATGCTGATACACTTAAAAATACTGAAAAAACCATAAGAGACAATGGACAGCCCATTGTGAAAGCTCCTACACTCTGTGTCTAGTTGAGTATATGATCATTTCCTCCTAATCATTTAACTCCTAATCACTTCAAAACAAAAGGATTATCTTCAGAGTGGAAGGTGGTTTAAAAAAAAGAACCACAGAAACTTTTATTCCAGACATTGCCATTAACCAACAACTAATGGTATTAGTCTAAAACCTATTTCAGGCAAATAGCACTTGTCAAACTCCATGATACAGAATGGGTCAGATGCTATTATTTCCTAAAAGTTTGAGCTGCAGCATCAGGCCTGTCCTGTATTCCTGTAAATCAGGCACTGAACAATGTATTTAGATGACCAAGACCCTAACAAAAAATTTCCAAACACATAAAACAGAAAACAGATTAATCCCTTCACAACAGCACTACTGACATTGAGGGTCAGCTGATTATTTTGCAGTCATGAACTGAAAACCTGGAATACAAAAGAGTAATGTGGGTAAATAGTTTAGTAAAACAATGGCTTTTCCACACTGCTCTTTGGGATGGACAGCATCACTGGGGGCTGAGCATTTACCAGGAAAGTGCCAGGTTCTGGTATTCTCTGTCCCTCTGGTCCCCAGCCCACAGTTCACCCACAGCAATGGAAAACATAAAAAAGGGCAGAATCCTAACACACCTCGGGGAATCTACCTTCCTCTCCAAAAGCATGAGCTCTTCCAGATGGTGTCCAGGCAGAGTCACCACACTAAATATCTTCACAGTCACTTTTTCATGCAAGTTTTTAGCAACAGCCCTCTGTTTTTTTCATCCCTTTCCCATATTTCCCTTTCCTCTCTAATGCCAGGGAGTTTACAAAGCCTTGCTGGAGCTGCTGAATATCTGATCGTCAGCTATTATCTCTTTTGACAAAATGTTCAACCAGTATTTCAAGTCAATGCCTGCTTCTGACTTTTAAAGCCATTACATAAGTGATTGATGACTTTGTGTAATATTGAGGACAGTATTAAGTGATAGTTAAACATTCACCTCCCTTACTAATGTTCTAGTTTTTCTGGCAAGCTTTTCTGACTGAAAAAAATTCCATTGCTTCATTCTAGATTATTAAGAAGTCAGAAAAAATGTAAAATACTAAAGTATTTTTAAGCTAAGGGAAGCCTAATTTTTTGCCTTTGTAAAAAAAAGGCCTGACTTTCAAAGCCTAGGAACAAAATTCCCATAAAAATATTAGTGTTACCAAAAAAACCCAGACAAAATCCTCCTGTAAAGAAAGCGGCTGTTTGATGAAAGGTGGGGTTGGATAAGCACTTTTCCTGAAAGAAGTGCAAAATGTGTTGGAGCTGGTTTACAGTGAAAAGGGCTGATAAGTTCATGCTTGTGCTAGGACAGGAATCATTCTAACATCAACGTAACACTAACAATGAACACATGCACTTGCTGTATTTTCAGAGAACTTAGAAAAAGAAAAAAAGCATCAGGATACTTCTAATGGCATTTGTATAAAAATTTCATTGTTTTCCTTGGATAGCTTTCTTACTTGGTTGATTCAGTGGTCATTAAAAACCACACCATTTACCTGGCCTCCAACCAAATCCTGAAAAGAGAAACAGCAGCAAGCTCCTCTTTTCCCATGAGACTTGACAAAAAGCTTAACTTCAGCCTGAAGGCCCTGTTCCTACAGGGCCAAGAGCTGCTGATCTCAGCCTTTTTCCAAGCTGAACTTGCCTTCTCTATTTTGTCAGATATAAGCCGCCCATGGACAAGTTTCTGTAGCCATAAAACTGCACAACAGCAAGAGAACCAGCTAAAATCTGCACTCATTTTCCCTGAAATTTCCTTGCTCAGGACACATTTACTCTCAGATTTTTGTTGTAAATCAAGTTTGTGAGTTATGTCAATTAAAAATTCACAATTAATTTAAAATATCTTACAATACATCCATATAATGTATGAGATAAAATGATGAAAGGCTTCCTATTTCACAAAGTAGTCAATGTCCCCTTGGCTTCCAAAATATTAAAAAAACCACAAACACATGCCCTGTGGCATAGATGAACTTGAGTTCCTCTAGCATGGCCCAATCTTTTCCAATTTTTCTTGCTTCACACCTGTCAACCTCGTTCCTATATGGGCAACATTCATTGTTCTAACCTCTCCTTAGAGCACATGGACAGCATGTGCACACAGGTAAGTTGTCACAGTGAAACTTCCACACTTCCTTCACAAAAAAATCAAAACCTTACAGCATCTCACTCATTGTAAGAGTCATGGTGATTTTTTAATGAGCTGTTCTGACTATGGGATGTAAGAGAAGCAGGACCCAATGCGCACTGTGAGAAGAGCCTCACACAGTGCCATGGCAGTGCTGGCTGCTGAGCCCCTCGGTGCCACGGTGTCACATCTATTCCACATCCATGCACACATCTGTTCTACATCTATGGATGCATCCTTCCCTGAACTGAAAGGCCTGGGGAGTTAAAGGAGCTCCTGGAAGGCTGATGTGAGACATGAAGCCACTCTAGGACATAAGTACAAATAAGTTCCAACTTGGTGGATGAGTGAAGTCAAAGTAAAGAAATCTAGACAAAGATGAGAATTCAGCTACAGATTTAAGAAAGTTTTAGATCTCAGCTTCCATTTTTGATAAAAATAAAGTCTCTTGACTTTGTCTGCATCTCCTGTGGTAGAAAATCTCTTCTGTGTTTTCATGGGTGAACAAGTTAAAAATGACATGGCAGTTTTTAGCTTTTATTTTATATATGAATACAATCCTTGAGACTAATGCAGTGAGGTGGCTGTATGATCACAGCGCTCAATATTCACATATTATATGTAAATATATTTATACTTATGTATACATTTATACTTACCAAGGCATGAGCCGGCCAATTTTTGTCCATCTACTTTTGCTAATAAAAAAGCCAGCAACAGGATCAGTAACTGCACCTGAGGCTTTGCCAATGAACAGCACCAAAGAGGCATGAAACGGAGTAATCTGAAAGTACAGACAGAACACAGTAAACAAGAGCCATTGTTTCACAATACAATGAAACAGATAAAGCAACTTTCCAGAAAAAAACACCTCAGTGTTTTAAAGAATAATGATAGCTCATTTACAAAACATATCTGTTGCTGTCATAGAAATTCCTATTGGTTACCCATAGCAAACAAATGAGACATTGAGATTGGCGCTGTGAATTGATGGATCAGAAGAGAAAAATGCAAGGAAGGAAATATCCAGGATGTGTTTAGGGTGAGGAAAATTAATCAGACAGTCAAATAGCAAAGTCCTTGCTTTAGTTATACAATCTGACAGAGTCCCTCTGTAATTACCCTCTTGCTTTTTCCCCCACACATCTCCATCTCCCCATGTCTTTATCTTGACCTGAACTAGAAAATGGTGGAGAGGGCTGTTTACATGCAGTAATGTTTCTTCCTCTCCTGAGATTAGCGACAAGGCTGCCAACTGGTGGCATGTGGCTGAGGAAGAGGCTGTTGCACAACAGACTTCATCCACGCGGGACTGAGTGGTGACAACTGAATTGCGTAAGGCACATCTGTTCAAATCAAAGTTGCCAGCACGCATCCATCCCTTCTCACTTGGAAAATGTTCATGGATTACATAAGAATAAAATGGCCAAATAGAAAAACCTCTGAAATTAACCCAGGTGGACCATACTTTAGTGCCTACGTAGAAATACAGTTTATCCCAGGCAAGGCAGTTATTTTTTCAGATATATCTGTAAAAGCTTAGGAATTCCCATCACACAATGGTTAAAAAAGGTGGGTTCTCTTCCAAGCACTCAGTTCATGTCACTGCAACTATAGTCCTGAAAAAAAAACTATAGTCCTGAAAAACAAGTCATCGAAACCTATACAAATGTGAATGTCCCTCCCATCCATTATTGAGAGAAGCTGCTGAAAGAGCATCTGTGGCTTAAACAGCGAGAGCAGACAAGATCCCTTCATCTCTGTGTTTCAACGTAGCAGTGCTCCAAAGGCCTGGAAAACACAGCTGATACAACACCAAGCTTGAGCAGGCATCCCCTGCTTTCCTGCAAAGGATATTGTCTCCCAGGCAGCGTCACCAGGAACGCAGCTGGTGCAGGTCCCCTGCCTGCAGAATTTGCTGTAGGTGCTCTCTCAGAGGTGAAAGAAGGCAGCAGTGATCTCTGAATGTCCTGGATGACCAGCACAAAAGGCAGGTGCTACGGACTTCTGACATCACGCCCATCACATTTTAGCCAAACCAGGTGAAATTGCAGTGGCGGCCAATGCTCCTGTCACCACCAGCTCCAAGACACATACCCCACCCTGGAAAGTTTGTGAACAGGGGAGGATTGGGAAAGGCAGTGTCCAGCAGATAACAACAGTGCCTCTCCATTCCATTGCTGCAGGGTGGGGTGAAGCTGGGATGAGCCCTGGACTCTGTCCCACCCTCTTGCTGATCCACCTTTGCTGGCTCGTGCCCTCCCACAGCGTCAAAGGGTGGCAAGCAGCCCACCAGCCCTGAGGCAAACTTGGTGTGAGGGCTGCACCAGGACTGCCCACAGGTCACTACTGCTCCTCAAGAGACAGGGCAGCCAAAATAAGCACAAAACAGCAGTCAGAAAGATAGGGGGGGTTGAAATATTGCAGCTATGAGGGGGACAAGAACAAAAACCTACAGTTTAGGTGAGTTCCACATTCATATTTTGTTCAGATAACTTGAACAGACTGAAAGGAAGTGGATATTAGATACACAGAGGTGGAAGAAAGCTTCAAGGAAAAAGCAAAATGTCTTTCATGTTAGGAGTGAAGTCTGTATAGTCACCCTGTCTTCATCATTGGTTTGGGCTTATACATCCCTTGGCTGCATTTTCTTATCTCCTAAATCTAGACAGTGTATGTTAGCACCAATGCCAGAAACTTCTCAGTATTAATAAAATAAAAGATAAAATATGCTAAATTTGCCCATCTCGAAAGGAATAAAGACCAGAATCATTTTATCAGAGAATTTTGGTGTTCTCCAGCAATTTGATTCAAGGATCCTGTGTGGTTTGCAGTTCCCTTTATGTCTGTAGTCTATACAGGTAATTTAGGTGGAACAAGGAATTCAAATTGAAAAACTGTAAGTTACAGAAAATTAATAAAAATATAATTTTCTTAGTAAGGATCCAGATTATGTATGAAAGATTACACTTGGTGACTTTCACATTCTCTCAAGAGGCTAAAACAGTTCTGCTCTCTAAGTGGGCAAGAAATAAATCCAGGTAGTGACTATATAATTACATTCTCTGCCCTGAAAATGTGTGGGAAAGAACACAGGATTTCAGAGCTATTTATCAGGCCTTGAAATAAGTCCTGTCCCTGCAGGACTACTTCAGAGAACAAATTAAATCATCGGGGAACAAATAATTAAGCCCCTTAATGAAAGTGAAAGTATATCACTACAAACATTAAGCAAAATTATTGCATTTCAGTAGCAGCTTGTAACAAAATAATTATTTTTATGTCACTTATTTATATAGTGCCCAAAGATGCACGGATGGGACCCCAACTTTCTGGACACTGCACACAAACACACGAAGCAATAGTCCCTTGCTTCGAGAATTTTCAATCTCTGTGATAAGCAAAGAATGAGGAAATTGCCATATTTCTAAGCACCCTGGGAAAATGGTGTTACAGTCTTTCTCATTTAGTTCCTGCTTCATCATCTCCAATGGCTTGTACTGCCATTCTTGATATCAATGAGCAACAGCTTTAGTCAGAGCTGCTCCACCCCCCTGCTGCACCTCCAAGCTCCTTTTTCCCCCTCCAGCTCCTCAGATTCCACACCATCCACTTCACATCTTTGACACTGCTGTCCAAAACCGGCTCCTTTTCTACATCTTGTGACTTTGATCTCAACAAGACACTCAAGATGATCTCAGCTGTACATGAACACCTTATTGTGTGAAAATTTTATTAAGTCACAAGTCAACTTTTAATACCAGACTTTTATAGGGAAAATATAGACCCAAACTTCTGGACACCTCCAGTCATAATATCCTGTCTTTAGACAGCAAATGGGTAGTGATATCTGACCCAGAACCTCTTTTTTTTTCCAGCAAATAGGAACAGTCATCAGTGTTGAAGTCCCACCTATAGTTTCAGAGCTGTTCTCACAGTCTCTGCAATTTGGCCTCAACTCCCTAAAATATTTTTTTCTATCCTAATACCTTGTTCTAGTTACCATGCATACAAGACAATCCAAAACAGTAAAAATTGCTGATGGATTTATTTTCTTTGTGTCTCTGATGTCCTGAGTTCTATCTGGAGCAGCTGAAAGTCAGATGAATGGGATGACTCCTAGTGCTCTGTTTCACCAGGTCTGCTTCTGCACCAGAGAGCCACAGACTGGAAGCAAAGAACCTTCAGGAAGGGTAACTCAGCTTTATTTGCCATGAAATTACCTTAGACAAACCACATAAAATTGTGCGAAATTATGTTGGCTACTGGGTGCAACCGGAGTGATTTTTAACTAAACCACATGAACAAAATTTCACAACCTCAACATGGTGATATTACTGTTTTCAGATGTCTCATATCTTACACTCTTTGACTCCTGACACTGAGAACTGATTTTTCTTGTGTCTGCAAGTGCGTGAGCTCTACATCACCCAAAGTTCTAATAATGATCCCAAACTAAAAGTGAACAACAGCCATCTCAAGAGACAAAGAAAACTAGGGGGAAAAAAAAATTAATTCTGGACAAGTTTAGGCAGTTTCCAGGATGCTGAACAGCTAGAGGCAATGACAACGAGACAATTTAAAATATTTATTAACTAATTCCCCTTCTATCCTTCCAGGAACATGGCTGACAATATCAGAGTTAAGTCTACAGTCTGCAAATGTTTCTTTGCTACTTACATGGGCTATATCTAGCAGGTAGATCTGCAGGAAGAAAGAAGCGGCACTCCCTGCCACTTGGTTTGGGGCACCTCCTATGGCGTAGCAGAGTTTGCTGCACCTCGAGAGCCTGTACCCCTGTGCGAGAGGAAGCAGAACAAACCATGAGTAAACCAAGGTGCCCAAGTTAAAAGCTACACAAGCGATAAGGTTAAAGTCTGTAGTTAACACCACTTTCATGTATTTGCTTCACAGCTATTCCACTAATAATTCCGTATGCCCTCAACCCCTATCATCAACAGGCATTTGAGGTGCTCGTTACTTTGATTTTTAATGGGTTTGTTCTCTAACTCAGCCCCTGAAAACAGATTACAATGTTCCTAAAAGTGAGTTGTGGTGACCCTCAGGCTTACCTACACTCCTCTCACAAGCTATTAAAAGGAAACAAGTCTAAAAACAAGCAAGAAGCAGCAGAGAAGTGCTACACTAATATTTGACCGTGGTTTTGTCTTTTAATGCTTAATTCATGTTTTTAAAGGTTGAAAACTTTTACTTAAAAAAATATTTCTTTTATTAGCCCTTCAGATAATAATTGATAAATACTGTCATACCACAGTAATTAAACAACATTCACAGAAAGTTCCACAGACCAAACAGATCCCAAACATTCATGCTTTGTTCCTTCCTTTGTCACAAAATGCTGGTGTGACACTGGCAAAGTCACTTGACTTTGCACATCTTCCTTTTGACTTGACTTTTCTACATCTTTGTGAAAACTGGCATCATATGGTAAGTGATTTTGGGCTCAAGTTTTTATATAGAAAATCACTCCAATGTATGTAAAAAAATTTGTAAAACTGTGCTCTCATTTGTCATTTAATGTTTGAAAAGTACCAAAAGCATGCAAGAATATTCTCAAATATAATAGCCAAATAAGAATAAGATAAATGTTGAAAATAATGTTGCATATCAGTAACTAAAATACAAAAATTGCACAGTTTCTAATAGAGATTCTAATGAAGAACATGGGGGGTTTTTTTCAACTAGTAGAAGCTCCAGGATACTGGAAAGCCTTTAAAAAATATAAGATTTAATTTTATGCCATGAAATTCAAAATTAAGAACGAAAATGACCCTTTGTTAACCTGTATTCCTTTCAGAGGGACAACACATCAAATCAAATTTTTAACTTTTAGGCTTTCAGTCCCTCTTTAAAATTTGCTGTCAACAGAAGCCAGGAACATGAAGAGGAGCAGCAATATTAATCCTGGGTCTGTCGTCTCTCTGAACTGACTACACAAGCCCTTAATTCTTATGTTAGATTGGGATAAAAATAGAGATACGGAAATGAAATCCACCACAATGATATTCTGACACATTACCTAATTTCTGAACATTTTAAAATTTACTAATCCATCATCTTTACTCTATAACAGTTTTGAGAAGTTTTAGACTTCTAGGCAGTGCCTTTCATCATCTAAACATTTCCCTTTGAACTGTTTTATCAGAGTGGGTGTGAACAAACAAGCACAAGTATCAGGACTCCTTCCTTTTTGTGTTTTCCCAGAAAAAGACAGGGTGGGATCCCATTACTACACCCAAGGAAAGTGGACACTGTCAGGGCATGAGCTGCAAAATGTTACCACCACAGCAGGCCTCACTTTACACTGAATTGGCAGTTTTCTTCTTTGTGGGGAAAAAAAAAGAGTGATAAACAATCACAAGACAGACTTCATCATAACAATGATACTATTTAATTTAATAAGAGATTGCAAACAAAACAAACAGACTATACACATATTTGCTGTCCAAAGTAACACTTCATTTTCCATACAAGTCCTACTAAATATGAGTTTTACTAGACTTGTGGGTCCACAGAATTTTGCTAGCTTGACCCATTGCCATCCCCTTGAGCTTTGCTGCAGGGACTGTGTAGTTTAAAACTTTGTCTCACTTTTTTATTTTTTAGTCATTCCCTTTTTTAAGTTTTATTTTTTAATCATCAAATTACTTTAAAAGTTTGCCTTCCCTTTATACTTTCCCTCCTGATCTCCAAGCATTGCAAGATGACTTTGAAATTAAGATATACAAACCACTGCTATGCAAATCCTGTATCCTATTGCAACCTCAAAAACAGAAAAAAAACCTTTTAGGTCCATAATGCTGCTTTCACACTTACTTTCACTAGTAATTTTCATAGACTCACAGAATGGTTTG
>VYZR01097988.1:48996-59313 GCA_013400675.1 Oxylabes madagascariensis | reverse complement strand
GAGGCGCTGAGGGGAGCGGGGCCCGGCGGGGGAGGGGCCGGGCGGCCGCCCCTCTGCCCCGCCGCTCACCGCGCTGCTTCCCCTCACAGCGAGCCCTGCGGCCGCCGGCTCTTCGCCCAACGCCACGGAGCCGCAGCGGCGCGGCGAGCGGGAGCCCGAGAGCCGCGAGGGCCAGCCCGTGCCGGGTCCTGACTATAAGGAGGATGAGGAGTACGAGGAGGCGCCGCCCGTCCACCAGTACATCGTGGACGACTTGATCCGGGGTGAGTCGGCGGCGCCGGGGCTGGGATCTCGCAACTTGCGAGTCCCAACTCATGCTTCTTGTAAACGCTCCTGTGCTTAGCTTGTGGAGCACGGAGCAAAAACGTGCTTGTGCTTGAAGCTGCTGCTTTAGAAATAGCTGTCAGGGGTGGAAACTTAGCGTGAATGTGCCCAGGGTGTGTGGAAGCTACATGCTAGCCGGTGGCTTGCTCTGTGTAGCTTTACCTCCTGATAAACCTCACGGGAGGGCTGTGGTCAGGTGGCGACCACCTGCTTAGTGCAGAAGCGTCAGTGGAGTTTATAGGTGCTGTTTGGCCCTAAAGGTTTGTTTCACATCGAGTTGTCTGTCTTGCTCTGAGAATTTTCTGGGTAACTTCTGATGGTGGCTTATTTGGGTTGGAGTCAACTGAAATTTTCTTGGGAAAGCAGACGCTTAAATCCCTTAAGTGGCCACAGGAAAGTTTGTTAGGCGTCTTTAGGGCAATGCTTCACTGTCGGTAGCTGTTGTGTGTATTTATTGTAATTTGCCCACTTGCTGAGCTATGAGGAGATCTGAGCAGTCTGCCTTACTGTGGGAACGGGAGGATTTTGTTGGTTCTGAGTTAAGTGTAGTTGCAGTACAAGCCAGGTATCTACAAGTGATTTGAACCTCAGTAGGTGTGAGTAGGCTGGTCCCGTTGCCTCCAGGGTGGATCGGAGTACTGATTTCCCTGCAGAAGCACCCTGAGACTCGACTGTGACTGAAGGACCTTTTAAACGAAGTGGGACCACGCTCTGTGTGGTCACTTGAGGGAATTAATGGACTTTTGCTGAAGTTCTCCATGAAGATCTCTGGGGGAAAGGTGCCTGTCGGTGTTATCGAGAAGTTTAGCCTGTAAAACTACTTGGTGACTGAAGCGTTGTCTTAACTGCACAGAAACCAGACTTGTTACCTAAGGTGGTTGGTTTGTAGACCAGCTCTTCTGCTTGGCATGAGGTTTATCTGTGCATAAACCTTGAAGCTGCTATGATTCAGCTGTGGATGGCTTTCCTGGCCATGCAGCCTGCAGACAGGGACCCAGAGATCAAGCTGACAAGCTGAGCCTGGGAGAGGGAGGAAGGGAAGCGGCCTCAATTATGAAAGCGTGAACCTAAAGATCAAGTCAGACGGGACGGAACAGGGGCCTTTGACTGTCAGGAGCGAGCACACACTTCCAGGCACGGGAAACCTTGCTGCAGGAACAGCGTACCTCGTTTACATATTAATATAGCTCATACCATTTTAATCAGACTTCTGGTTGCTGAAGGCATTTTTGCTTTTAAGTAACTTCAAGCCAGGCTTGTTGCTCTAGAAGAGAAAATGATCAGCTGTCTAGACAACAGTGAGCTACACCTTGTTTCTTTGTACGGGCTCTTGGCACCAGAAATACAGGGTTAGGAAGTCGTTAGATCCAGTTGTGCCCTATTGTGGTGATTGCCTGTATGTATAGAGCTGTGGGTAAAATGTTAATCATCCAAAAATGATTTTCATTAGGTCTTCAGAGCACATGGTAAAAAATGGAAGCTTGTTGTAAATAGCTCTGCTGTTTCTTAGGGCCTATTTAAGTCCCCCGGGTAACTGTTTCTCCTGAGCAGCAGTGTTGCACTGCCGGTGTTACGGCTAGCAGTGCAGGGGGTGGGTTCTTGCAAAGGCTTTCTGTGCCAGGTTAGCCCAAGGTAACACTATGGAACTTTGCTGCGTGGGGCAGCTCTGGAGCTTCTGAGCCTTAGTCAGCAGCTGGTTCGTTCTCCTCAGTGAAAGGAACATGATTGCCCTGGCTTAAATGCAAGGGCTACTAAGTCCCCAGGATCTTAAACCACACTCTTCTAGAGGTTTGTCTTAATTGACATAATGAGGGGCAGCAGTAAGCGGCAGAATAAATAGTCTGACTGTCATGGACTCTAGCCTTCACTCCTTCCCTGTGCTCAGCATCTCTCACAAAGGAAAGCTGGAAAGGAACTCTCTCCTTCTGAAGAGAGCACTGCCAGTTGTTTAGGAGAAACCGGGATAGCAAGCTGCTTTGCCTCGGCAAGTGCCCAGGACTATCTTGCGAGTTACAGTGCCTTTCATCACTGATGCAAATAGAGGCTTTAAAGACATGGAGCTATTAGCCTTGTATCTGAGTCCATATAAAACTAGAGGATGGCTTGGCTCGGCGTGAACTCCCTATTCTTTACAGGCCTTTGCTTGATGCTGTGCTGTTGTACTTGGGTATCTTTTGCTGTGAAATGCTGCAGTCCTGCGTCTCTGCTGCTCTTCGTCTTTGGTGGGTCTTGGCCCGTCTGCTCCTGCTGTCTCTGGTCTGCGTGGCGCAGGACTTAAGGGTAGCGGAGTCGTGCCTTAATGAGCTGCTGAGCTTGCTGCCTTGGTGCTGGGTGTGAGATGCCCAGCAGCATTCTCACTTGCATCCTGTCTTCCTGATCACAGATTCTCCTGTGGTGATGGTCCTCCTTGCTCTCACCAAAGTCTTTAATTCAGTTTTCTCAGAATCGTGCTTTCTAGCACTTTTATACCAAATCATCGTGTCCTTTTTTTTCAGTTGAACCTGTGGTTAAACCCAAGCCAGCAAAGAGAGGGGGAGAGAAGAATGCTGGCAAATCAAGAAGGAAGAAGAACAAAGGGAAAAACAAGAAGAAAGGGACTCCCTGTGAAATGGAATACAAAAACTTTTGCATCCATGGAGAATGCATATACCGAGAACATCTCCAGATGGTGACCTGCAAGTAAGTTACTTGTACCTTGTGTGTTAGGTGTCATTGCCATGGGCCAATGGCATATGAGGGCTCAGAGGAAAAATCAGTGTCAACCTGGTATAGATTCATCTCCTGCTGTATTTTGACTGAGAATTCTTCTGCCATGTAAATTAAGTGATGATGGAATCTGAGATGCATAACAAGCCACTGAACTCATCAGTTGGTCATAAACTCAAACCAAAAGAATGAAAAGGCGTGTCTTTCTGGAACATCACACCCAAACTAATCTCGACTTGTTGAAATGCTGACAAACCTTGTGCTAGAGCAGTGACTGCATTTCACGAACATGCTCTGAAGTGAGCATCTTGAGATTCATGGGAAACTCGGAAGATGTCTAAGTCAGGTCTGTGTGGGTGTCCTTGGCTCCAGACAGCACAAGAGCTGATAAGAACTTGTGTTAATATTTACTTGCAGGTGTCATCAGGATTTTTTTGGTGAGCGCTGTGGTGAACAGTTCATGAAGACTCAAAGGAAGAATGATGTGGCAGACTACTCAAAGACTGTGCTGGTAGTGGTAGCTGTCCTGCTCTCAAGCGTCAGCTTCATTACTGTGCTTATCATTGTGATAGTGCAGTAAGTATTATCCTCTCCGGTGTCTGTCTTCCTTAAGTGTGAGCGGGGCCTGTGCCCCATAACCCCAGAATGTGCATGGCTCATCTGAATTACCTTTGTGAAAAGCATCTGGAAAGGATGAGTTCTTATCCCAGCTTGGATATGTCTGGAGGGTAGAAGCAAGATCTGTGACCCTTACATTGTAAACCAAGAGCCTTTCTGCTCTTGCTACAACCAGGGTAGTTAGAGTGCTGCAGAATATCAGCAGGAAGCCCAGGAGGAGCATTAATGCTGAGGCAGCAGTGCCTTCCCTAATCCTTGCAGAGAAACCTGCAAGCAGCAATGTGATAGCCTCATGCATGGCTGTTACCAAACCAGGGCATGCACAGGTGGAGGGTGGAGGGAAATGGTGCTGTGAGAGTCCATTTGTTAGTGGATGTTGCTGGGCTTCAGTGCTTACACTTGGAGTGAAGGCAAATGGGAAACAAATGCTGGTGGTCCCAAATTCTGCTTGCTGTTGATATGAAGGGAACACTATTTCAGTTGAACCAGCTGCTGCAGTTCAGTGTGGTGGGCTGTCAGAATCTGGAGTCCTGTTGAGAATAAATTCAAAGAGCTTTTCTGGGTGCGTGTTTCAGGCTGAAAATTGGAACGGTCCTGCAGTTCTGTCACTGCAGCTCCAGCACCGTAGGGTTTGGGATATTGTAGAAACTCCAAGGTTCAGTCTAATTTTAGATCTTGATGAAGCACATCATCTGAATTGAGTACGTGCTGTACCCTTTCCTGCAATTCAGGAAACAAGGTACGCATTTGTCATTTCAGTGTTGCTTCATATTTAACTCTGAACTTGAAGAATGCTGGGATGAACACTTGTTCTCTAAACACTGCCTTGTTCCTTGCTGCTAGGAGAGATAACCAGTTCTGTAGTGATCTAAGGGCAAATGACTATTGGTAGTTTCTGAAGTGCATTTGCTTCGTGTTCTGAACTCTCACAAGGTGGGAGCATGCTAATCCGTACCCTCATCCAGAGAAGCTGCTTGGAATAGTCACTAGAAAACACTGGAGAAACTGGGGGGAAATCAGTAAGGGGCTTCCTTATTGTGCATTCAAGGGACAGGGACTAGATTTGAAGCCTGCAGGGCTCTGCTGTGGAGAGGAGGGAGACAGTGTGATCTGTTCGCCTATAAGCTAAAGCCGCTAGGAAATCTGTCACCCAGAAAATCTCCTGGTGCTTTGCTCAGTCCCAGCAACAACCTCTCTTCGTCTTGCTCCCTAATCTGGTTTAAGTCAAGAAGCTCTATCTCTGTGAGGCACAAGTGTTGACATCTAGTTCAGGAGTTCCTTGATTTTATCAGCAGATACTGCTTAATGCTGAATGCTTAAAAACTGTCTTGCTTGAAACACCCTGGTGCCAAGGAGTTGCTTGAGGATTCAAAGAACAGGAGTCTAAATGCTGCAGAGGATGGGGAGGCTGGTGACAACAGGATGTGCATCAGGGTTCAAAATTATCTCTAACCTGCCATAATTCCACAGGGTCAGGAAAAAGTGTCCTCAGTATGAAGAGAAAGAAGAAAGGAAAAAACTCCGACAAGAAAACAGAAATGGCCATGTTGGTGTGTAAATGGGGAGAAAGCAGGTATGAATGCTGACTTCAAACACCTTTCAGTCCTTCCAGACTGTATGGGAATTGCATGCTTGTTTTGCAAAGCTAGTGTTTGCTTTTAATGCTCCAAGTGTCTTGAAACACACAGGTTACATGTGAGCAGCTGGCTTGGTTTTCTGGTTTTTCAAAACCACCTTGATTTGTACAGGTTGTTCAACAGCTCTGTTAAATTTCTGGCTGTGTTAAAGACCGAGTGAGGATGGGAAGCTGTACTGAGATAAGTGGAACTATGAAGAAAAGGTCCTGAATATCTGGACAGAGGCAGATGTAGTGCAGGAAACAGTGGTAGACTTCAGTCATGGAAGATGGTGCCACAGCATCATCACCTCTTAGAAGAAAAGTATTGAGCATTTTCGTATCTTTCCTGCAAGGAGAGTTTCAGGAAGTTTCTGGGGCTCAGAAGCTGTGGACCAAAAGAAAGCTGCGAATTCTGTGAGCACCACAGGTAGCCTCTCAGTCAAGTTTCATACTGTCACAGCAACTGCGGCCCAAAGCTCCTTGGCATATGTAGATTGCTTCTGGGAGTGATCTAGTGGATTTTACTGAGCAGGCAAGTTGGTCTCTTCTGAGGCCAAGCGTATGTAACAGCAGACTCAAGGATCGTTACTGAAAAGGAGTTTTACTACAAGCTGAGGAGGAAGCCATAAAAGAGAGTCCTGAAAAGTTCTGGCAGAACTGTGAAATTTTGCTTTGCCACATGTCAGCTGTAGATATTTTCTAGCTTTGTCCAGTGACAGTTGGAGGGTTTTGCTCAAAGCTTACTTGAAGCTGAAGAGTGTCTGTCCTCGGGTGTGCGCACATCCTTAACCCACCTGCCTTGCTGGTCGGTTTGCCACGGTGCTAGCACAGGGCGCTTGTGTCTTGGACAGTGATTAATGTGCCTGGTCTGCTCGTTACAGAACAATTCTGAAGTGGCCATTGCCAAGCTACGGGGTACCTCTGGCTACCTGACACATCCACCTGGACACTGTGGGCTGGAGCTGTTGCCACTAAGCCCTAATTCATCGAGAGAGAGGCTGCTCCAAGGAGATGTCAACAGGCCACTTGCTGCTGAATCACTTGCTGAGGAGACCAGTTATCACTGCATCTTGGCACGATGATGTGGAAGGAGCTGGCTCCGTTGGGGGACAGGACCTGTTGTCAAGACCTGCTAGAGACTACTGCTACTGAGCCTTCTGTCTCTGTGCGAGAGCTCCAGTCTCGGCTGTTGTGTGGATGGACTTTGTTCTCTTAGCAAGTCTCCTTTGGCAGCTCTAACTCTAAGGGGGAGAACCTGTTGCTGCTTTCAGGAATGGATGGAAGGGAGAAAATTCCCTTCCTTCCCTCTACCAAAGTGAAAAAGGGAAGAGGTTGGGATGGCTTCTCTCCCTATACCTCAGTGGATGAAAAACCTAATTCTGTTGTCACTGTGCTCCCTGTCCATATTGGCTTCCAAGAGCTTCATCTGTAGTTGTGACTTGCAGGGTGTTGGTGACAGATCTTTGTCAGCCACACTTGGGTTCTGTTACTGTGTGTGTGGAAGTAATCCCTCCGAGTTCGGTAGGACTCGTGGTGTGAATGGCGCTATCCATTTGCGTGTGTGCTAGCCCGAGTTACAATTAGTCTCCTCAGGATGCTGAGACAGTAGATGCAAGACCTGAAGCTTTGCATCTAAAGGAAGAGATCCATGCTCAAACCAAGGGATAAGGCTGGACCCATTTCTTCTAAACACAAAGCTACTTCTGTTAAACAGACACTTGTTGCTGCTTTAAGCAGTGCTTATATATAAAAGGCTTCACATCAGATCCCATCAGTTGAACTTGACTAAGAACCTGTTGTTTGAAGAATTTAATTCAGGCACTGATGCTTTGCAAGCAATGGTCTCTTGTGCTCTACCTTCAGGTGTGAAGAACTCATCTTACCTCAATCTTTTCTGACCCAGGTGTCCTTGGTTTCTTAACTGTCCATGCAGTCTTGAGCACAGAGTATTATTTGAGTTCAGTTTCTGCTTGGAAGAGTGATTGTGTTCTGTATAAACAGAGCAGAATTCTTCTGGTAGCAGAGAAACACCATTAATTGTCAAGTTGTATCTGTAAATGTGTAAATATTTATTACTGTATTTAATATTTAACGTTTCCATAACAAACTTATTTATTTTATAATTAAACTTTTTACATAACCTAATCATGGTAAGATTTTTTTCTTGCTCTCAGGAGTACATATAAACACTTGAAATTAGAGCTTGGTTTCTCCTCAAAGCAAGAATTTCAACACTTGGGAGCACGAAGTACTGCTATGAAGAACTGTAGCCATGTGTCAGGCATGGGCATGGTGCTCTTACAAGAGTGCAGGCTATTTGTAAACAAAATGTAGAAAAGCAAGCACCTGTTTGGGTAAGAAACCCATTTCATTCAGCTACAAGGGATCTTCTAGTTGATGAATTAGGGAGACGCTAAGTCAGCCATCTCATTGGCAGAGAAACTTCAAACTGAGGTTTGAGCCAATGTTGTAGCCCTTTGCACTTCAGTCAAGACTTGGAATATTAAATGGCAAGAGCCTTTCATCTCTGTGCAATCGGAGAGAATTTGGACAGCAGCTTGAAACCTGGTCTTAAATAAATGAGGAAAAGCAGCATATCCTCAGGCCAGTTACTCCCTAAGCAGAAAGGGAGCCTTGGCCTCCACTGTCTGCTTGGAATTTCTTTTCTTCCTTGGTATTTATTAGTCTAACTTTGTGCTAATGTTCCCTCTAAGCACTCCTAGCAGTGAGCTGGGGTCTAAGTTCAGAGTTGCCTGAAAAAAAAAGAGTTTCAAGGAGGAGAGTTTGGCTTCATATGGTTGAAAAGAAAGGGATGGAGAAGATTGTTTTGAGGCCCTTTTTTCATAAGCATCTTCAAGAGGTATTGATGGCTGGATCTTAGCTTGAAGCAGAGCTGGGAAAAAACCCCCAGCCATCAGTTTTAATTAGGATGCAGGTTGTGTATCCAGTGTAGGACTAGAGCTTAGTTCTGCCTGGAGCTGCTGAGATGCCTTGACCTCCTGAGTTGGCCAGGGAGTTCCCAGGCTCTGAGAGCAGCCTGTATGGTATGTAGCTGAGGTACAGGTAAGGTGTTGCAACATCTCTTGGGAAGATTGCAAGACTTCATTCCAGGGAACTTGCTTCATTACCAAAGTAAACAGCATTTCTCCAAGCGGCTTTTCCACAGACATTTGCTATTAGAGCTCTGGCAAGAAAAGCTGTTTCTGTCAGTCCTGCCAAGATTTTTTTTGCTTTGGAGTAAACAAGCTTGATCTCAGTGGTAACCAAGCCATGGCCTAGTGAGACTGAGGATGGATTATAACTCCCTTTTAAAAGCCATTAGACTCTTTTCCAGAAACTCTTCTCCCACTAGCTTGCATTTTGGGGGAAGTAACACGTTTTTTACTTGTTAAGCTAAACCATCTCTGGTGTGGGAAACGGAGCTGTTCTCCCCCTTCCCTCCTCAGCTTCTAAGCCTGACAGGAGTGAAGCTACCAGTGTGAGTTGTAGATTTCATCTGTTGTGTACTCTTNAAGGATGCTGTGCTTGTGTGACAAGAAAATCTGATTTGCTGCAAGGCAAGGGCAAAGGTAATTTTTATGGTTGATCCTGCACAGCCAGGTCTGCTCTTCAGGATGTACATCATCTGGCTTTTGACCTTTTTCCCTCGCCATGGAGTTACCTTGGTTTCACTGAGCATGCCTGGATTTCTGGTCACACATCTTATTAATAAGTTACGCCTCCAGATTTTTCTTGACCTTCCATTGGCAATGCTACTTTGAGAGGAGTGCATCTGTGTCCTTCTCACTTGTAGCTGCTTCAGCTGAGACCTGAGGGAGGAGCCTCATGTGCTTGCACAATTTTCTGCACACAGGGCTGATTTGGCAAGGTATTTCTGATATCCAGATCAGTATCCAGGGATAATGTGATGGTCACGTCTTCTTGCACAATGCCTTCATCTTTCCTGAACGTTTTGTTCTTTGTGACTACTGTTGAAAGAACGATAGTTCATCACGGTGTTATCTATTGTGCACTTAATGGAGCTTTTGAGTGTTTGCAGTTNGGAAAGTATTTTCCAAAAATAAGGAGTTAGGAACTGGAGAGGCAACAGCAGAGGGTAGACTTCATAGAAGGTTTGCTCCTCTCTAAGGATTTAGGTTACAGACAGGTTTTCTGAGAGGTTGTGCATCCAGCAACTCTACTGCAGAGCCCTTCTTTGTGCTCTGCTCTTGGTCAGTCACACACAGCACTGCTGTAGCTCTTGCTAGCAGAGTTTTACTGTGCCTAAGACATGATGCTCTCATGCAGGGCAGGGAACTGCTGGTGTTCCTTGTGGTGGCTTGTTGAGCACTTGGAATGGTTTTCTGTGTTTGGGAAATTCAGTGGAGGGAACTGAGGGCAAATCTCCCTGCCCATGAATGGCATACCTAATTATAGATCCTGAACTGATGTATATAAGAAAGTAAAAATTCCCTTAATTATGCTTTAATCAATTACAAGTTCTAGCAAGCAGTAATGTGTTTTTTCTGCTATGGCCCTGGCTAATATTGGCCTGCTCCAAGCTTCCGAAGAGAAGTGTGATGCACAAGCACCATCTAGACTTACAGTGTCCAGTGGGCTGGTTGCTTNTGCACAATGCCTTCATCTTTCCTGAACGTTTTGTTCTTTGTGACTACTGTTGAAAGAACGATAGTTCATCACGGTGTTATCTATTGTGCACTTAATGGAGCTTTTGAGTGTTTGCAGTTGTCTGTGACCGGGGAGCTTCCTGTCTGCTTCTGGACCTGGCTTCCCTCCTCCTGTCCATCTCCCAGTATGCCCCTTTTCCCTTACAGCAGTAGCAGATGTTACTTTGATTTTAAGAAGTTTTCCTTGGTAAATCCAGATACACATGGATGTCTATAAAGGTGTTTGTACTGTCAGCAATCCCAGATAGCTGTGCAGTGGTTTGCTTCACCTGCATTTGAGTTGTTTGATGCCATTTCCAATAACTGGTATAAAGGTTTGCGTCCTTAAAAGACTTTGGGTGGTTTTTATAGCAATTTACTTACTTAGCACTACTGATACTTTAG
>VYZR01097988.1:18938-48528 GCA_013400675.1 Oxylabes madagascariensis | reverse complement strand
GTTACTTTGATTTTAAGAAGTTTTCCTTGGTAAATCCAGATACACATGGATGTCTATAAAGGTGTTTGTACTGTCAGCAATCCCAGATAGCTGTGCAGTGGTTTGCTTCACCTGCATTTGAGTTGTTTGATGCCATTTCCAATAACTGGTATAAAGGTTTGCGTCCTTAAAAGACTTTGGGTGGTTTTTATAGCAATTTACTTACTTAGCACTACTGATACTTTAGTAGACTCCCTGAGCAAGCATGCCTGAAAGCAAGGCTGTGAACTGGGACAGATGCTTGCCTCTCTTTGGAGGGGGTTTCTTGATGTGCTTACAGTATGTCCCACTTCAGAGAACAATCCTGCACTCACCTGGCTCTTGAGACGTTCTCTTGGGTAGGAAGCCATGGCAGCATGTCCTTGGTGACTGCCGAATGCAGAGTGTGAGCACGTGCAAGGAGCAGGGGCTGCTTTTTGCTGTCACTGTTGGACGCTGTTCACATGAGACAGATCAGTGGACAGAAGGGTCAGACAGTCCTTAATAAGCAAACCTAGCTTCCTTCTCATTTTGTGAATAAAGATGTGCATACTTATCGTTCCTCTGCTGGTCACACCTTTCATGAACCAGTAATCCTCATTTGCTGCAGGTCTGGCTTTGTCTATGACTCGGGAGTCGCTCGGCTGAGACAGCTACGCCTGTGAGTGTCAGAGGGAAGCAGCTATTGTTTGCTTTCTATATAGGCCCACAGCCAAGGAAGCAGGATTTGTGCCTTCTTCAACCAAAGAGGACCTTCGAGGTAGCACTTTCTAAGTCCAAAGTAGAGAAATGCTTTTTCAGAATGCATTTTCCTAGTAAGGACAGTCAGTGCATCTTTTCTGAGAAAGAACAAGTTTTCATTTATAGGTTTTTTGTGTCAGTAAGATATATCTTTTTTGCACATGATTCAGAAAAATAGCCAATTCTCAGCTCAGTATTTTTTGGACTGAAATAATGTAGTCTGTTCTCTTTGCATCTTGGGACAAAAAGCAAAGCTAAATAGTCTGGGAGTCAGATCTAATCCAGCATTTCCAATATGTCTTAACCTAGATGTCATACCCTCATTTCAACATCATGCACCCTACGTCAGAGAACACTGTCATTGCTCCTAACTTCCTTTGGGTTCCTGCCTTTTGATGGTTTGTTCCACACCTTGGAAAATAGTTTCTTTCTTTGGGTGTATTTTTTCCTTACACTGCTGCACTGAATTATATGTCAGCATCAGAGGCTGGATTGGTTTGTGGGTGGTGCTGGAAACCTGCTATTCTTCCGGAGGATAAAAAAGTGCTGGTGATGTTATATCACTGGTTACATTCTTTTTGCTTAGGAAAGGAAATCTTTTCAGCATGGTAGGTAACCAGTTAAAAAAAAAAAAAACAAAAAAACCAAAAAAACCCCACAAAATGGTGGAAACAGAAATTACTTACAAACAGAAGTTTAAAGTGAGGAATATATTTTAAAATGTCTATATTAGAGCATCCACAGCTCCTGTCAGTGCAGGGTCATAGCATCTCAGCGAAAGCTCAGACAGGCCAATGTCTTGTCAGGTCTCCCTTCCTCTCCTTGCATTCCTGCTGGGATGGTAATGTGAATTGTTGGTGATTGAACAAGGGCTGAGCCTGGTAGCTGTCCCAGGTTTTACCCACAAGACTGCCCTTTTCTTGCACTGTTTGCCCTGACGTTTCTAAGTAGTGTCATTTATGTTCAGAAATTATTAAAGGCGCACACAGCAAATGCAGGTGAAGAGTTTCAAATGAAACTTCCAAGTGTAATTTGGGTACGTACAGAGTTAGTGTGGCTCCCATTGATACTTGTCTGCATTGCTTTCAGACTGTATCTGGCTCCTTGCAGTTAAAAGGCACTTCCCTGCCTCATGCCTGGGGATGATTACTGTTGGGGATGAAAGGCAGACACCTCCTGGCTGGAGCGACAACATTGAGCAACCTGAGAACTAGCATTGCGGATTACGTTCCTGCGGGGGAAAGCAAGGAGAGAAGGAACATCACCGCTCCGGCTGCACACTTCATCCTTCCATTTCCTGCCGGGTCTCGGCCCCGCTGCCTTCGGGAAATGCCCTCCGGGGGCCGCTCTCCCTCGCCGCCGCCCCACGGCCCCTGCCGGGCCGAGGCAAAGGGACAGCCCGTGGGCAGCGACCGCTCCCCGGTTCCCGGAGCAGACACCCCGGCCCCGGCGCCAGCCTCCGGGGAACTTGCAGCAGCGGTGCCCCGGAGGGGCTGCAGCGGCTGAAGCGGGAGAGGCGGCTCCCGCGGTGCGCTNGAGCAGAGCAGAGCAAAACCAAACCAGGGCTTAGGGCAACAAACGTTCTGTCAGGTCTCGGCCCCCTCATTTACGATGAAAGCTTTTCAAATATATGCACAGTAGTGATATGTGTCAATCCTGTGAGATGTTCTAGGGAAGCCCCATAGTATGTTGCCTGAAAAAGACAGCAGCAGTTAGGATTTCAGCTGGAAAGAGGAGTGAGGTGGAAGGATAGGGTAGCAGGGTCGAGTAAAATGGACCAGAGTAAGGACAGGATTTGCACCACTTCTGTCATACCGTAGGCATTGCAAGGGAATACTAAGGCATATTGAGGCATCTTAAGGAATGCCATCTAATTGCACCTCATTGTGCCAATGCATACCAGTTCCAGGGCCTTTTGCAGGCTCAGCAGGAAGCATCTATTCCCTTTCTGCACTGGGGGAGAGACTAGAAGGAAAACTGATACAGTGATGCGTGCTGTGACAGGGGTAAAACCAGAAACCATTCATGGACCTTTGGGAAGCTTGTGTTAGCAGCAGTAAGAAGAAAAGGATGCCCTTAGCATGCCATGGCTGCACACTTACTTTTCTCGGTCACATTCATAGTCTTACAAGGTTATGAGACGTCACGTAGAAAAGTTATGGTGCTATTAACTATGCAGACATGCCTTTAAAAGATAAAGTTAAGATTTGAAAGAAGACATGAGGTCCGCGAGCAAAAATGCTCGTCGGTTTTTCAAACCTCTAATTAGGTGCACAGAAGCTGCTATTGTAGGTGCAAGCTTGGTGATAGTACGTCAAAAAGATAGCTGGTGGAATTTTGTATGTGGGAAGGTCTTTCTGCAGATGTGAAGGGATTTCTGCTTATAGTGGAAGATATGCAATGACTGCTTTTATGTTTGGTCCTTGGTTTACTATTAAAAAAAAAAAAAAAAAGAAAAATGGAAAAAAGAACACTAGCACTTCTCTGTTCTGTGTCCATCCCAGCAATGCAGACTGGAATTGAACTGGTTTTTCTGTGGGCTGACACGATTTCCATAAGGAATCACTTACTGCAATGCTAATGAGCAAGCAGTGCAAGGCTCAACAATGTGTGTCTGTTAGCAAAACTATCACAGGAAAAGTTGGTACAAGGGTCGAACTGTCATGATGGGCTGCTTGGTCATCATCAGCCCTATCTCACCTAGGTCCTAGGAACATCAGCCTGAGTTTTGTCATGGATTTAGTGGGAACTCAAGGAAAACAGCATGTTCAGAAGATCCCATCTTTTTTCTGGGGTCTGAAAAATTCTGGTTGAAGACAGAATTAAAGCATGTAATAATTCTTTTTGTTGAGATTATCTTGGCTTGTGCCAAAAGGACCTTTCATTCAGAAGGTATCCATAGGTAGCTGAGGCCTTGTCCATGCATCGAGAATATTGTATGAACACGTGACTTGAATTTGCATCTTTCTGTCTGCTAAAACCTTGTTTCTGGTTTTACCTGGTTCTGAGTGTACTTAAACAATGCCTGCTGTTAGGCTGTTTCATCTTCAGGATGTGTTTCAGTCCCTGCTCTGGTGCAGAGCGCGTGACACAAAGCTGTTACACACAGAATCCTGAGTGGGAGTAGGGTGAGTGTTGCCACTGAAATAACTCTGTGCTTTTCCGTCTCACACCAACGTTGCACAAGAATCTCTAAATGAATCCCACTTAGACATCCCAAGTGATTGCATTTCGGTTCAACACTATGATTCAACATCCACAGTCTTACTGCTGCTGAGGAGATGCTCAACAGAATGGTAAACTCACAGGAGAACAAGACAGCTTGTGTTTTCTTGGGAGGAGCCAATTAATAACAACATTATCTTCATCAAGAGTTCCCACCTTTAATGAAGGCCGAAAGCCTTTTGTCCCCTCGCTCAAATTTCATCACAGCCATCCCCTGGGCTCAGTGTGCAAGCCAGTCTGGAGGGAGCTCTTTGGAAAGTAGCCAGCTGGTCTGCCAGGAGATTGGATCCAGTTGCATCAGCATGGGAGCAGGAATGCTCCCAGGGCTGTTGGGACCTGTCCTAACTGGTTTTCCAAAGCTCCTCCCACAAGAGCTCCTGCAAGGACGTCCGCTTACCTCACTAAAACCTGGGTGATCCAAGGACCTTGAAAGTAGAACAGCTGTTACCTGGCAAAAGCAGAGAGTGTTCACCTTTCTCTGGGCTCCGAAGCTGGGGACAGCGTGAAGTGATAAGTGAAACAGCACAAAAGTGCTATCAAGCCATACTGTCTTAACTGGAGGACTATCACAGACTAACATCTATCAAAACAAGGATGAGCCAGGCCCTTGTTTAGTAGAAGATTAGATCAATTGGTCTGTGATGATTAACAGCTGATGCTGCAGATAATTTTATGGAAAGCACTCCTGCCTTTCAGAAGGGCTGTCTCGGACCCACTGCTTTGTGCAGGGTTATCCGTGCTTGTGATTTTACTGTGAACTTTTCCATCAGCCATGGTGTTTCATCGAAGAAACAGCTGTAGCTTTTGGTTTTTTATATGAACAGTGTTTTGCTGTGAAGCTTTGTGGGAGCTTGACGTTTTTGGTTTTTTTACTTGCACTCATGCTTATCAGGTCTGAGTATCTACAGTTGCCTGGTACTGTGAGGCACTCCCTTCAGGGGCCAGTCCCTGGAGATGCTTAATTACAAAGGACTGGCTTCTGGCATGGAGGCATGGCCTGGGAACCTAAAGTTTCATGTACTTCTTTGGAGCAAGGGCATTTATGGCCCCTAGGACGAGCAGGGATGGAGGGGATGGAGTTCAGTGTATGACCTAAATATTACTATAAAGACTTTAGAAAATAGCAAGACTTAACTTTATTTCCTCTCCTAATTTTGAGTCAGTGTCATGATATGGGAGGTCAGTCCGACAACTGTAGTGTGGCTTAAGCAGGGAGCCAGAGACCATGAGCAAGAAATCAGCAGCAGCAGCAGCAAAGTTTCCATCTCTCATCCAGGCAGCAAGGGAGCCGGATATGGGCTGACATTCCAGCCCAGCTGATCTCGTGTGTTCTGAAGGAAGTAGGACAGGCAGCAGACAAACCCTCAGGCCTGTTTATGAAATATTCCTGTATAGTAGCTCCCAAAGTGAAGTGTAGGGAGACTCATAGTTACCAGGGGAGAGGGAAGCAGGAAGCTGGGCTTGAGGGGAGGCTGTTAACTAAAGCCATGACCTATGCAAAAAGAAGCCTGACAATTCCTTCTTCACCCCTCTACCTCGCTAATGACTGCTGGAAAAGCTTTCTCCAATGCAAAGCATCTGCGATGACTTTGTAGCACAGAGAACAGTGATTAAACAGATGGTATCACCCACGAGCACGGCTGAGCACGGCTTGTACATGTCTTGGGGAGAAACAGGATATGCCACACAAGAGAGCACTTTGCATTGGGTTGCTGTGCCCACACACCTTCTGCATGACCTGGTGTGGCTGCCCGGCCTCCCAGAGTGCACTCGCTCCCAGCCCACAGACACAGTGCTGTGCTCACACGGCGCCACAGAGGCCTGGCCGATGCCGTCGGGGCACCGAGCACTGGGGTACCAGGCACCAAAGATCCACTGCAGGTGGTTTTTTCTGTACTGCGCTGCTGGGAAGGTTTCATCCTGCTTAGAGGGTGGCCTCCTGGTACCGCCTGTTCTTCCTTGCAGTGTCTCTCTGTGGACACGGTGTGTGTGAATAGCTGTTCCCCTAATACATGTGCCCTTATAAGCTGTCTTTCCTCAGGAATCCCTTCCCTAAGTTGAGATTGGTGATACTTCACACTTCTAATTATCCTTTTCTCAGCACCTCTGTCAGATCTGTGAAATGCGCTGTGCCTTCTCAGAGAATCACCACAGCTAAGTGGGGAATTCATCCTTGGCACAGACAAAGACCTGACAATTGCAGGATATCCTGTGAGCCTCAGGTCTGTTTGCACATTTCTAACTGCCGTGATTAATTTACGGCCACTGAGAGTCCTGTTAGTGTAACAGCGCTGCTCTGATGTCCTGGCCCAGCTGCAGTGGGGTGATGATGTCTCTCCAGGACATTTTTACTGTCTCCTTCGGGATAGCATTCTCTGAGCTATTCCTGGCTTTTTATCCAACGCTGTGTGCTCTTGGCTGTTGTGGTGAGGGACGCTTGGCTGGAGGTTCCAGCAAGGTGTAGGCAGGTCTTACGGTGTCTGAGGCGTTACTTCTCCCTGTGGAGCCTTTCTTGAAGAGGTTGAGCAACCAAGACCTCACCACACTGCAACAGGCACGCTTTGTGACCTCCTTTCAAAGCTGTAGGAAACCAGCAGCAGGGCAATGACCATTGCCTCGTGCTTCTGTCAGCCTGCATGGCTCCTCTGGTGCTCATGGAAATTATAACTTCCAGTGCATAAACCAGCACTAGTCTGTCCTCTCTAAGCAATATTAGGCTGATCAACTATTGAGCCTTAAAGGTTTTTCCAACAGAATCAGAAAATACTAGTAGTACAGGAGTTAGTCTGGAGATTTCATCCCACTCTGCACAGCCTCCCAGAAAGGTTTCCATCCTCCTTTGGTCAGGTGAGAGCCAAAGTCTCCATTAGTGATGTGCCTTCAGCACAGAACTGTTTCTTCTCCACCTCCCAGCAGATGAGGTGTGAGCTGCAGTGTACAAAGGAGGCACTGAGCCAGGCTTGGAAAGCCAATCTCCCTGCTCATATTGTCTTCCTGACACAATCCCACACCTTCCTCCCAGTGCTGCTGCAACCAAAGTGTGGTCACCTGCTAGTCCGAGCCATATTAGTTAGAAAGGCCCAGCTGGCCAAGTTTAACCCCCAGAAGAGAGCCCAGGTGAAGGTCTCAGTCAGCTCTGGCCTTTCTCAGGGGTGTCTCCTGCAGCCATGTAGGTTTTTTTTTCCAGTGAGTCGCTGGAAAACAGGAGGTAAAGAGGATTTGCTCTGAGAAATGCCATGCAACCATCTATTCCTAGCCTACTGCTGTGGGTTTGTTTCTTTCTGTGCTTGCAGGACAATGTATAGAGGCTCTGCAACTGGTTCTCACCCATCCACTATTTCAGGATCTAGGTGTATCTACTTAGTAGCAAAAATTTATATAGGTTAATTCCCACACTCCCAATAAATGAATCATTAAGGGAACAAAGAAAGGTGCTTCCTTTAAAGTATCACTGCCACCTGCATTATGAACATACGCCCAGGTTTACTTGTACATGTTTAACGCCTTATCAGAGCAAGTGACAGTCAGCTCTGGCACTGGCTGCACCTCTGACATGGATGGCAGAAGGAAACATGTTCTTGCACTTGGAAGTGATGTGCAAAATGCAAAAGAAAGCTGAAAAAAACCCTCAAACCCCCATCTCGGGAAGTTGAGTACGAAACTACACCTGGCCAGAGATATGTCCCACCTCCCGCACCCTTTCCAGACATATTCAGGAGGAGTGATACCCTGCATCTGCTTAGCATCTGGTGAAACTGAGCTGGAAAAGTTTTTCTCCCACTCGGAAAGCCTGAAAGCTTCCTTGCTAGTAAATGATGAGCATTTGGAGGGGTGTAGCTGACAGTCCAAGCCAAAGGATGTAGTAGCTTCCCAGTAGAGCAAATTGTTTCCTCCTGGATGCAAGTAAGAACAGCATCCCTTTCAGCTGAGAGCTGCATTTTGGCTCGAGCTCCAGGGGGGAGGAGGGGGACTGGCTCCATCTCCTGTGTGTTTTTTCCACACGGTTGAGTTGTCAGTGTACAGTCTGAAAGAGGCGTGCCCCAAGAATTCAAAAGGAGATAAGCCACTGAACTGTATTAGCACATGAAAGAAAAAACGGTGGGAGCTTCCAAAGGATGGCAAAGGTTCAAAACTTGCTCACAGAAGCACATAGTTGTGGATGGTTACTGCAGCACACTCCTCCAGCTGGAGGCGTGGACACATAGCATGAGATGAGAATGGAGCACAAAATGATTAATGCCGGTGCCATTCTTAGTAAGGGATCCTATTTTTAGTACAGATTGGCTTGGAATATGCATGGCTTTAAAATCAAAGAGCCACTGAAAGGAGAACTCCAGAAAAAGGCACTGACTGCAAAGATCAAAGTTTAGCTTCCTTCTAAAGATGACCCTGAGACACTTGATGGCAGACGTTGAATGGTGTAGGCCTTTGGTCCAGTGCTCTGTACCAGTGCTGTCCCATTCTCCTTCCTTTTAGAGGCAGGATCCTGGGCTTCTCTTTTGGCCTCTGCACTCTGAAATCCAATGAAGTACTGTGCTTCCAAGGAATTCCAGCACTCAAATGAGAGCCACGTAAACAAAAAAGATACCGTCTGTCACAGTGACTCAGAAACTGATAGTTTGGCTGATGGTTTGTAGGTGTGTTGCAGACACAGCTGTGATTTCTGGAGAACTAATGCCCTGACTCATCTGTAGGACATCTAGAAATCCTGGGCAAATATCCAGAGGCCTCAAATTCTGCATGGACACTATTTTCTAGCAGAAGAGGAAGAACAAACTGTGGAAACCCTGGGAATCAGTGGCACCTACTGTGCACTAGCTGCTCCGACTGTTTCACTTTGCTTTGGTTAACCTAGAATTGACTTTTCCTCTTCTGGTTTTTCATAGTCCTTTAGTGTAAACAACAACCAAAAAATCTTTTTCCATTGTCACATTGGAGCGTGTCTGAGATCCAGGGCATCTTTCAGAGTGGTCTTTGCAGCTGTTTGCATGTTGAAGGTAGAGGGATCTCAGAGGTGGTTGAGTACCACTCTGGAAAGTTTGTGGTGGAGAGGGAAGGGCTTGGGGTCTTCCTGTTTGGTTTTTCCCTTTGCTGTACAGTATCAGTGGTACCATTTGGGTTTTCTCTTCTTTTCTGATTTTGGGACATGGCACAAAATTAGGAAGTGTAGTCAGATGTGGCAGCCACAAGCCATATAGGGAGCACAGCCAGTGTGCTGTGCTGTTCAGGGTTAGCAGCAAGGACCCCAAGTGACCTCCCTGCTGTCAGCATACGCAGCTGCAGGAGACAGCGGAGTTCACGTGAGAAGATTCAGGTATGTGAAACAATGGGTGTGATCTGAAGGCTTCTGTGTTTGTTTTAGAGGTAAAGAAAACCAGCGTAATATTTGCGTTGTTTTCCTTTGATTAACTTATAATCTCACACAGGCAGACTGCAGGGGAAATTCTGCCCTGGGATCAGCAGTGAGGGTTATTGGTAAAGTACCTGGCTTTAGTAAAGTACCAGTGGCTGCTGGTCTGACTGTGCTTACAGGTGAGAGGTTTTTTGGGGAGCATGCTGCTTTTCTTTCATCTGATCACAATGGCTGTCTAGCAGATCTGTGAAGTTAGTCCAGGGAGAAAGAAATGTTGCAGTAAAGTCTAATTTCAGTCTTTTCAATACAAAAATCTTGTAATTATTTTTAAAATGATCAGTTTTTAAATTTTTGTTATTTTTCATTTCCTGTAAAATGAAAAAAAAAATGGCTCACAGAAAGTTATTTGTTCTGAATAAGAGATGACATTTTGTTTGACTTGGAGTTTTGTGTTTGGGAGTGTTTTCACTTGGCTAAGGTCACAAGAGAATAACTACTGTGAGGTGAGGGTTCTCCAGGCTGCCCGGTGGGGACAGGGTACCAAGTATGCGTGCACAGGTATCTGTCTCTGCTCTGCACATTATTGAAAATATCTTTGTTTACAGTAAGGTGACTTAGGTGCACGGCTTTGTCCTTGGTGCTTACCCACCCAAACACACCTCAAAGTACAACACAAGTGACTATAAATAGTTTGGGATCTTTAAGGCAAAATACAGGTGCAGTGTAACCACATCGTTTGGTCCAAGTTTCACGGATGACAGCAGAAGTCTTACCAAAATCTGCAGCTGGTTTTCCAAAGCCAGGAGCACACCACCTAATTGTGGTGTTTCCCCATTGATCTCCACAGGGCAGAGTTGGGCCCATGCTGAAGACTTCTGAAAATGCTGCTCTGCAGCTGTGGATCTGGTCCCATCACCTCCTGTGAACTCACTGGTGTCTCACCACTGTAAGAGACAGCATGATCTGGCAGCTCTGCTCACCTCCAGTGTAAGTGCTTAACAGATACCCATTGGGAAACAAGTATGCAGCATAGCTGCAGAAGAGGCCGGTGCTCTTACTAACAAATGTTGTCAACATTTCATGAAGTTATTGTTCTCTGTTGGGGAGGCAGGGAAATACAGGTAGATAACTGTACTCATGTTTGGGTTTACCTGGGCACTTTGCAGCCTACTGCGTCCTGATGTTTGTTTGTTCTTTGTTTCCCCTGTGATTGTGTCTGTGTGCAAATCCCTGGGGTTTTTAAGATGTACTCCAGGAATGTGGTGAATGAGAGGACCAAGCCTGGCTGGGAGGACAGAAGAAGTTTTTAATGGGCTCTTGCTTTCATTAAGAGACAGTAAGGACCTGCCATGAGTGTGGGTGTGGAGGAAATATGTCAGGATTCTGAGCCAGGGCTGGGTGCCACTGAAAAGCAGGGAAAGCAGAAGCAGAGTTGGTATGGTCTTGCTGAAGCCACCTGACAAGTACATCTGAGGTGGAGCAATAACAAGCACTGTAAGGCCAGCCCACAGAAAAGGAGTAAGGTAGTGGAGAGGTGGAGACTGCAGAGAAGGGCAGTTAAGGATGATGCCTCTGCCTGCCAGTGCAAGGCTGCTCTCATGCAGTCCAGAAGTTGGGCTTTTCTGCTGGCTTGAATTTAGGAAGTGGAAGGAGAAGGTGTTTTGTGCACAAGCAAGCTCCACCTGTATACGTCAAAGCATTCAGTTTATGCTGGACTAACCTGGATGTGTCAATGTTGCTGAGGTGCTGCCTGACCTTCCTCTGCTCTAAGGGCTGAACTATGCAGCCAGGCTGTTTTTCACACTGCTGCAACCAGACAGCTATGAGTGGTCTGAATGTCCTGCAAGAAGGAGATCAAAGGCTCTGTCAGCCCAGCTACAGGTTGAAATAAGGCCTTGGTCCTGGTCAAGCAAAACCATTTGATTGGGCTCAAACAAATATTCTGGGAACATTAGCATATTGTGAGGCAGTGAAGGAGTTGTTTGACTTCCTTTTCTTCTCTCCCTCCCTTGTCTATTTGCAAAAGAAGGTCTTACTCAGAAGAAAGGAATGAGGAAAGACGTGATCTCCTGATATTAATGACAGGGCCCATCCTATAGAAAGACTCATGCTTTTCCATTGGAGAGGTTGTGTGGGTCTTGAAAGAATAAGACGAGTTAATAATTGTGGCTGGGGCTAAGCAATGAATGAGCTGTGAAACCCCCAGCCCCTCTCCACATGAATTGGAAGAACCCCAAACTTTTCCTAAGTTATTGAAAAGTGTTGTGCAGTGAGAGGCCGTTCAGAATGTGGGTGATGGAGCAGGCAGGGTGTGGAATCCTGTTTTAATGCAAATCTGTGTACAGGAATTTGGCCTCCCTGGGACTTACCTGAACTGTGAGGTACACTTTGCTGAAATTACTTACAGGTAACGTGTGGGTTTTGTTGCTGTTTTTCTTTCCCAAGCCCAGTAGATTCTGCATTGGCCAAGGGCTCTGCAGTTGTCCAGGTCTTGGGCTGTTTTCTCTTTCTGAATCTGAAATCTGTCTGCAAGGGAGTTGCATGCAGTAGCACCTCTGTATCTCAGGATGCTTATGTGCTCTCTCCCACACATGTCTGCAGACAGGACGTGTCTGTGTCACAGGCTGAACCGGGGGATGGAAAGGCCCTGTGTGCCCTGTAACAATGTGAACACTTTCTTGCCCTGTGGTGCTGGGCCTTGCTTACAGAGAATGAGCAGGGAGGTGTGTCGGGACTGGCTGGCCTCACCCCTCCAAGGAGAGCCCCCAGGAGCCACGAAGAGCTGTTGCTAGCTCCAGTGAACAAAGTCAGGAACAGGTCCCTTGGTTCCTTTATCCTGTCTTCACCGAGATATTTCAGGCATGCATGATATAATGACAGTGTGCTGCAGCCCAAAGGTGTGGTGGAAAATCTGGTTAAGCACGCTGGCTGAGCTGCTCCGTGGATCCTCGGCTGGGACATGCTGTAAGGCACAGCTCAGCACTGTTAGCACAGGAAAGACAAGAGCTGCTCCTCTCTCACTTCAGCCTGAAGGGAACCACATTTTTCCATTTTGATTTTTCCATCAGCTCTTGCATCACTACGTGAGTGCTTGCCCGTGTGTTTGTATTTCTAGCTGTTAGGTGCTATCTCATATTTTTACTATGATCATTTCTTGAAGGCCCATTTATACAGATCCACTTGTCTCCTTCAGATGCAGCTTTTGCAGGCAAGTCATTCTCTCTCAGCTGCACCGCCTCTCTAGACTCAGACTGCTGTGTCTCATTTACCCCAGCCTGACACACTTCAGTGCAAGTCAAGTCAATATTAAGCTAGGTTTTCCCACAGCAGTACATTGCTTTGCTTGCCTCCTTGTTATCCTCTCTGACCTAAGGCACCTGACCACAGCAGTCATAAGGTCCCCAAAATCACGTTCCCATGCTGTACCTTGCTGAGGGATTGGCAGGGCATGCTTAGAAATGTTGCCCTCCGAGGTGTATTAGGGATGATGGAGCTCAAAGAGGGGAATGAAGACTTGCTATGTTATTCAATTAAAGCAAAGTCCAGCAGGGAAATCCAGTGGCTTAGTTTGCTCTGTTGGGTGAAAGTTCAGAAAGGAAAAAGACCTCTTTTCTTTTCCAAACTCCTCAGTTTGTGATTTTCTTGGAAGAATGACTTGTGAGTCTGCAGAAATTGTATTTGCAATGACAGCTGCTAAAACTTAAGGATTTTACACTTATAATCACTAAGAATTTTTGAACAAAGGACAATAAGCAAAACAGAGAGAAGCTGAACGTACCAGCCTTCTTGCCTTGTAGTCTGACCTGGTGACTCTGACGTTTCCTTTCATAATGGCTGCAAGCCCAGCGTGGTTTGGTGCTAGATTTGGGCCAGGGAGCGAGGCCAGCTGTGCCAGAGATACACCTGCCCCCTTTCCTGCTGCCTGCCCTCCGCTGTCTGACAGCTGGGGGCTCATTCCCGGAGGATATGGTGGAGGCGCATGGCATCCCTGCAGACAGGGCTGTGTGGGGAGATCAGAGCGACCCAGATAAAGATCACAGATATAGCTGACTCCATTAATTTCCTTAGGCTTCTTCTTAAGGCTGCTGGGTCTCTGGGGCTATGTGTTTTTGGGCTGCTCCATCATCTGGGAGTGAGAAATCCAAGCATCCTCTCTCCTGGGACTTGGGAGGAGTGCTTCTTGTTCGTGCTTGTGATCTTCCATGTACGAAAACCTTCGTACATGGAGGGGAGGGAAGGGAAGGAGAGGAAGCACAACTGCCAGGTCCACTGGCTGGCATGGGTTTTATTACTCCTTTCAGCTTCCTCGTTGTCTCAGTTTCTGTGCCTGCAAAATGAGATTAATCATCTTTGTCTTGTAAGCTCTTTCCTGGAAGAGGAAAAGGATGAGAGTGCAGAGAGGAGGCACTGGTGCTGGAGTGACACACTTGGTGTGCAGCAAGGATGCAGTTACTCACAGAGGCTGTACTGAGAAACAGGAATAGATTCCCTGTGCTGCCAGGTGCTGGTTTCCTATCCATATCCTAAGAGCTACCCTTTTTGGTCTCTTGCCCTAGGAAGATTCTTGCCCTCTGTAAACACACCTAAGTGCTTGCACGGGTGAGAGTGGCCCACATCAGCATTCCTTACTATGTGATCTTTCTTTTGATTGGCCTTAATATTTCTTTACCTTCCTCTTCTTGAGCACTCAGGGCTCTTCCCACCTGGGCACTGGGAGCTGTTCATGCAGAATTGTTCATGCCCTTTACTCTGACAGGTCTTTACTTAAGCCACCGGAGTGAACACTTGCATGGGTGACAGCAAAAGGAAAATACAATACCCAAGCAGCAAAGGAGGCTTGGAGGAGGACAAATAGCCCCACTTGCTGTAATTCTGAATGCACGCAGGCTGATCTGTGTTAGGGCAGCATTACCTGGTATTGGGAATCAAATTTTGTTCGCATTCTTCTTGGCAGGTGGAGCACACCAAGGGCAAGCCTTGGGAAGCCTCAGGAAACCCCGTTTTAATCAAAGGGCTTTGGCTCAGGCCTGACTGCAGCATGTGACAGGGACTTAGAGCAGGAAAGGCCAAGGCCAGCTGCACTGTGCACAGCTCAGGATTTGCCTGTACTTGTACCTGGGCAGAAGTTTCTGCTGACATGAGCAGCAGGGAGGTGATTAGTGATACCAGCCTTTGGCTAGAGTCAAGTAAAACAAAATGCCAGGGTCTTCATATGGATTGTATGCAAACAGGGACATTTTCCTTAGCTCAGAATTTGGATCTAGGAATGTGCTTTTAAACCACTCACTCAATACATGGACAATTCAGCAACTTCAGCTATAAAAACCCGACTGAGAACTCTGACACTGTGGTATAACTCTGAGAAATTTGCTTGTGTGATGATTACAGGAGTGGCCAGACTATATTGGACATCTGCTCCTATCTATTTGCTCATGGAAGTCACAATTCTATCGTCATGATAATAATTTCCATAGCACTGCATAAATGAGAGTGCCTAGATTCATGTTAAAAGGGAAGGGTATGAACATGCAGGATTTTTGCAACAAATCCCATGAAACAAGCCCTCTGAGCAACCACTGGTAAAGCAGACACACAGAAGGGTGGTTTCACATCCAGGAGCTGCAACCGTAGCGTAGGAGCAGATAAATTCTGATATATTGAGATATATTTTCAGATATATTGAGGCCTTTTGTGGGTCTGCCAAGCCAGATCATTAAAGTTACTCTCTAACCACATACTTGTATCCTAGTGTTGATGATCTAAGTGTTTCAGGCGCAGAAATCGTTCAGAAAAATATCTCATTTTGGGTGGGTTTCTTTTAGTTGAAATTTCATTGAGGGAACAATTTATGGGTGACTCCACCTCACTTAACTCATCATACAATGCCTAGGTACAAGGGGAAGACCCATGTGCTGCTTGTGACAAGAGTTTCTTCGTGTTATTTGCAGATGGCCAGACACAGGAACTCTTCTGTTGTTTAATTCTAAACTTTGGGTCACTGCTTCCTCTTTGTAATCTTTACTAGGCTTAGCAATCATCATAAAATCACAGTATGGTTTTGGTTGGAAGGGACCTTGAAGACCATCCAGTTCCAACTCCCTGCCATGGACAGCGATGCTCCCTCGTGCCCTTTCACTCCATGCTCTTATGCAAAGTGCCTTTTCTCCTCTCTTGGAGCCCTTTTGGGTACTGAAAGGTGCTGGAAGGTCTCCCTGCAGACTTAAATCCTGTATCACTACAAGGAATAGTTATTAAAATCAATCATTGAATTACTATAGCCTCAACAACATGAATTATGCTTGTGCATGGAACACCAGTGTCATATTTACATACAAATGAAGTTATGTTGTTTATATTGTGTTGTTATTTACTGTGAGCAGTAATTGTTAGGCTGGGCTGAAGCTGTGTGGGTCATTTTGAGCGTGGATTCTGGAGGAGGTGAACCTGCACGAGTGTATTATCTGTCTCATCATTTATCAGTCTCCTCTTAATAACTTTTGAAAGCATTGACTAATTTCATCTACATTTGACACAGAGGCAGAGGTTTTTGTGGTGGGGAGATTAAGGGACAAAGGACAGAGATACTGGGTGAGCTAGAACTCATTAATTCCTCTGCTCAAATAACAGCTTATTTGGAATTAACCTCAGGAAATGCTCCTTCTTTCACTGGGCCTAAACATTGCTGCAATTATATGGTGATTATTACAATGTTTTACTGAAATCCTGGGAATATTTCCATTTCAGCTTGCTGGACAGGGGTGTTTGTGTTTACCATCCAAAGCATGTTTTCACTTACATGCTTGTTAAATTTTGAGAAGCCAAATCAGATCAAAATTGATGGGCTGCTTCAGGAGGGGAGTTATGAGAGTTGTGCTCTGAGGTATTAGAGGAGGAAGATCAGGGAGGACTTCAAGTCTGGTTTTTAGGATAGTGCAGCCACACAAACTCAATTTTGTCTTTAGAAACTGCTGATCATGAGTGCTGCTTGTAGCTAGACAGAACGTGTATAGGCCCCATCCCTCCAGATCAAGTCCAATATTCCTCTTTGTCAGTTTGGAAGGAGCAGGTATTGACCGAGCGGTGCTGCAGAGCTGCTCCCTGCAGTGGCTGTCACGGCTGAGCTGCAGGATGGTGCCATCCACGCCCTGCCCTTCCCAGGCAAGCAGACTGCGTGTAACCAGCCCTTCCAAGGCTGGGACCTTGGCATGGACAGGCCAGCTGAAGTGAGATGCCTTTGAATGTGAGTAGAATGGCCAGAATACAGCACTTCATGCACAATAAAAGACTTGTTTCTATGGCTCAAGGCTTCCAATAGTTTGCAGCTCGAAGGAGGAGGTTCAGATCACATTGCAGGGCAGTTTCTCATCTTGGAGCCATGCAGTTGTCCGTGGCCGTTACCATAACAGCAAGCAGGTCTCTAGACCTTTTCCCTTTCTGTAACACTATAAATTCCCAAATAAATATGCCAGCACTCTGACAGTCATGAAGTGGAAACTGAACAGAAGTAGCGTGAAGTACTTGCTTTTGAATGCCAGCATCACACATTTGGAGTAATTTCATGAAGTTTTTATGTGAAGTCCAGCTAATGTTTGTCACTGCACAAATAGCAGGTGTGTATCTGCAGGGGATAAGGCAGGGATTTAACTTCACGTGGCAGGAGCAGTCCACTCTGGAGAGAGGAGAGCAACAGAGTCAGTTATGCTCAGATGCTGCTCGTGCACTACTGCTCTCAAGGCAGGAGTGAAATAAAACTTCTCCTGTAATCCCACAGTGGATAAAGAGGGATCTATATGGTCACTGCTTGCAAGCTTGTAGCCTCTCATTTCTCGGTCAAATCCGTGGAGCCTCTTTTCCTCCCACTACACGTGGAAACTCTAATTCTTCGGTAGAATCCTTTATCTCTGTGTCTGTAAATGTGTCAGATAAATAAGATAGCTTTGACCAGAATAACTGTAGTGAATAAGATAACACCTCTGACAAAAAACACTTTTTTCAAGGAAACTTTTGTGCACACACCTGACATAGGGCCAAATTGGTTTGTTAGAAGACTCATGACAGTTCCACTGAATAGTTCAAGTTGATTATCTTCTTTCAAATTCAAAACATAAACTCACTTCACACTTTTTCTTTATTGCTGAGTGTCTTTGTCTCAATTCCCCATATAACTACAAGTGTTCCTAGATGAAAATAGCAGAAGACCAGAAAAGATTAAAAATTACGCCAAATTACATAAGGGGAGGAAAGCAAAAGAGAGGAAAACAATAATTAAAAAAAAAAGTTTATTTTCTTTCCATAAAAATATTTCAATAAAGTGCTTTTCCCTAACACTAATGTGCTCCCCATGATGTGAGGCAGAAGGAGGAAAGAAGCATGTTATAGGTAAAAATTATATAAAATAATTTTTATAAGTAAAAGTTATGTAAAATAGTTATTATCTTGATGCTGCTATTTTTGTGAGCTTCTCAAAGATGAGATTTGAATGGGGACCTGTAACCAAATTAAATGCTCCCAGAAGTGAGCCTTTGCCTTGTACTTCTCATCAGCCTAATTCCAAGGAGTGTCTGTTATTTGACATTGCCTTGAAGGCAAATTTTTATGCCAAATTTGAAATAGAAGACTGCGATTTATATTTCCTCCTTTTCATTAGGAACAGGGAATGTGCAAATCAAACAGAACTTCCTGTTTCCAATCTTCCAGCAAGTGCATGTTTCAGTTTGTCTTCCTCTCCTATTGCAAAAGGGGAAAAAGAAAGATGCACTTGAAAAAGATTGGATCCTTGCCTTCATATTATGTCTGCGAGAATAAGAATGAAACATGTCTGGACATGACAGGATCTTAGTAAGGGCTTTGATTCGCAAGTGGGAACATTGTGTATTGGGAGAGCTGTTGTTGTTCCTGCCTGAGCTCCCAGCTCCAGCGCTCAGAGGATCCCGCCTCCACTGCAGGGGTGTCTCGGTCCGTCGCAGAGCAGCTGAACTGCCACAGTTTATAACTGAACAAGTTAAAGTCGCACCTTGCTGGTTTCACTGACCTTACACTGCGACCAGAGGCGCAGGACCTTCATTGGTGTCAGACCTGCGGCTCATTAATATCCCTCTCAGACTTCCAGTAGACACAGCTATTCCAGTTACACCAGGTGAGTATCTGGTGCTGGATGCCCCACCTATGAGAAGCAGCATGAGGAACTATGCAGAAATTAGTTGGTTTAACTCATAATGGAAGATGAGGTTGTAAGAGTGTTCTCAGCTCTCTGCTCCTTCTCCACTGTTGAAGGGACACCACCGTGCTAGGCCTTTATTTTATAGTTGGGTTACCGGTTGCACTTCTCCTGGGTAAGGGCAAAGTTCTTGGACACTCAAGGTCTAAGCTGAGCTGCCTGGTTTTTGGCGTGCACAGAGACAGAAACATGAAGCATAATGGAGGGGGCAAGTCTTGCAAGAGAAAGATCATCACAGCCACAGAAGACACCCTGCAGTGTCCTGCAGCAGCTGGGGATCAGCAGGGGCTCTTAATGCTTTCAGGAGGCTTTCAGAAGGAACCACAATTAATGTGCTGCCTCTTGGTTTTATTTTCTCTGTAAACCATCCTTTGACACGATCCTGAACTGCAGAGTTTCTGAGGTGATGTGGCCAAGGCCTCTGGGGTCCCTGCCAGGCACTGGCCTTTGTGGCACGTCAAGTATCACCTTGCAATGGGTCTCACTGCAGCATGTCCCACCGTGCTCCTGTCCTTCACGGTGCCCTGGAGCAGGCGTGCCAGAGGCTGCCAGGTCCAGGATGCCTGCTGCTGCTTCGTGCCGTTCCCAAACTCCAGTGGGATGTCTGAGCTGCCCAGCCAGCTCCCTGTCAGGGCCGTGCATTTCAGTGCAGCCATCAGCAGTAGCATGGTTAATAGGGTGCTGTTTAAATGGCTGTAATTAGGCTTCAAAGTAACCATTATGATGAAAGAGGGAAATCTCGCATTCCTCTCCACTCTGTCATTTCAGGGTGTCTGGCAGCACCACAGAAAGACAAAAGCACATCACTTGATACCACCAGAGCTACCCGTTTGCAAGGAGCATCTCACCTTTGCTTTATAAAGACCCATTTTTCCAGGAAAAAAATGCATTCACCTGTGAATTAAGTACTCTGTTCTCTCCATTCCTGTGGGTTTTTATCTACCCCATATGTAAGCACTTTGCAAATATTTGGCTGGAAATTACCAGAGATAAAACAGGTCTGCCCTTGCTGCAGCAGGCAAGCACCTACCAAGCAGCACAGGAACTGCAGGGATATATTTCAGCTTATCATGTCCTACAATGAGTATGGTGTTTGCTGAGAGACTGCCTCTTCTATTTGCCTCTTTTATTTATTTATAAATTGTGTCTGAATATCTGAAATGCTTTCATTTGTTTATTTGCTGGCACTAGTCCTCTTTGTCCCACATTCCATGTTTCAGACAAACTGGGCTGTGCAGGAAGAATGATAAAGGTGATGCTGCTGATGTCAAATGCCAGCAGGGACTAAGCACTGTCTTATTCTGGAAAAAGACCTGTCCCTTACTGAGCCTCCCTGCTCTGGGAGGAGACCAGGTTAGGGTGTTCCAAGTGTAGTCTTCTGTTCCAACTCCATTTTGGAGCATATTAGCAGTTTCCATCCTCCTCCTAATTCCACTGCCATAAAACATCCTTCTTACTCATGAAGCAGAATATCTAGATCCACCTTCTTGCCTCCTGGCTGATTACTGTCATTATCTGGCTAGACTAACTTGTCATGAGATTAGAATCTCCTCACAAAACAGGGTCATCTCAGGAAGTTCTTGCTATCCGGTTTTGTGTAAATCAGTCACCTCTGCAGCTAAACAGCAGCTTGGATTGTTGAGAATTCACACACTCCCAGGAGGGGAGCAGAGAAGCATTTCCACACAGGAGATGCTTCAAAAGAAACTGGGCGTTCCTACTGACATCAGTGGGGCAAAACCTACGCCTACTCTCTTGCACCTGCTCAAGGATTTATCCTTTAAAGATACTGAAAAGAACTAACCACATGCAGTAATTTCATTGCCTGGATGGAAACTATTGCTGTAATAAAGTTGTTATATTCTACTTACCCTATCCTTCACCCCTCTGCTTTGGCAGTTCACCTCACCATTACTCCACAGCAAGGCTCAGCATGGACAGTGTCAAGGAGGAAGCCACAAACCAGGCTGGTCATCTTTTTGTGTTTTTTAAGGCTTCAGGTAATTCCAGCTGAAGATCCCAAACTAAAATAAATTCAACTCCCTGTGTAAAATAGAAACTCAGCTTAGTGCTGTAGGCACCGGGTGGTTTGCCCTCAGCTCTGCAGGGCTTTTACGCAGAGGCTGTCGGGGCTGGCTGTTTCCATGTGTGTGGAATGTAGGTCTCCTTGTGCTTAGGCAACTGGAGAGCCAAGCACCTCTTACCCAATGAGCTTCCTAAGTAGGCAAGCACTGCAGGAATCCTTCCTCCCGTAAACCTCTGGTGACTTCACTTCACACACTAGCCCACATAGGGCCTGCCATGCCAGAGAGCACTATGTCACCAATGCACCAAATAACTGTATTGCATTTTAACAGGCTTGTGGCATCAAGGAAACTTGTATTACCCCACCAGTGCTCCAAAACGGAAACGTGTGCAGTTATAGGAGACTGTAACCCTGGCTGCAGTTAAACAAAACACTCCCTTCCTCAGCTATTGTAGCAACCTAAATTGTAGGTGGATCTGGCTGTCAATAGACCTGCGATGCTCCAGTGATTCTCATTCTCTAGTAAGAAGCACACAGCTGTACTGGAAGAAGGCTGCCCTGAGCCAGCCTTTGGTGTAAATTCTCTCATTTTCCATGTGAGTGTGTCTTGAGGCCTTGCTGCAGTCCACTCTTCAAATGGTACCCTGCAGATTAAACCAATGAGATGGTTCTTGAGCCCTCTACCCCGTGATACCTGTGTATTTGGCAAGCCTTGTTGAAAAACTCTGAGATTCTTCTCCATGTAGGGCAGACCAAACTGAGGCTGGTAACACACTAAGCTTAAAAACAAACCCATTCCTTCCTTTCAGTGTCTGAGTTTCCTGCATTTCTGCAGGACCCGTGCAAGGCTGTGCAGATGAACATTCTTAGTGAAGAACCCTAAACAATTCTGGTTTGTTCCTTTGCACAGCAGGGCAGGAGAGCAGCCAGATCCTCAGGGCAGCAATTGGCTGCCCTAATCCTTCCTCTTCCTACAGTTTCCGGCTTCCCCTACACACTTTTGTCCAATTTCAACAGATGTTGAAGCTGGGGTGCTACAGACAATAGTGTTCTCCTCTGATTCATCCTTGGAGCAGGCCCTGTCCTGTGTAGGAAAAGAGGCAAAAATACAGTATTGTCTGTGTGTGTAACGAGTCTGTTTCATAATACATTCACACAAGACAGCCAAATGAGGGCCGTACAGACATGCTATTTCCGAAGGGTACCCAAATAAATGAAGCTTCCTAGTTGCTTTTTAAGGGCCCTATTTGGACAGATTTGTGAACCAGCCAGCACTGTGGTTGAGGGTGCTCTGAGCCATTCCTCAAGTAGTCACACCTTTGTATAGCAGTGCTGTGAATTGTCCTGAGGGGACAGAACTGAAAAAACCTGGACACTAGTCAAAGGATGTGTCAGGATCAACTTAGTCAGTCCTAGAAAAGGCTTCTTCCAAACCACTGGTTCCTAAATCTAGTCTGTGTGCCTGGATCATAGCAGCTGTAGCAGATCTTCCTCTGGGTTATTCTCAGTTAATATCACTTTTTCACACTGTAGTAACTGGTCTCCAATGCACTACCAAGTGTGCTGGTACAGCCAAAAGGGAACAACATGTTCTAGGGAACAGATGGTGGCTGCAAGGATTGCCAGTCAGCCCTCAAGAAAATGTCCTTGGTGAGGTGCAGACTGAGGCTTGAACTGCCTCTTGTTCCTGCTGAGAATATGTTTATCTGCAGGCTGTTAAGCCAGAGGGAGCCACTTCTACATCTCCTTCTCTTCTGTTGAAATGCTTCTGCTTTGGTGTCGTCTGCTTTGTGAGATTTGAGAGAGGTTCAGGGTCACTCCCCAGGGTAACTTGTAGGAAATACATGTGCCATGTTCCCTCAAACCAGGGCCACATGCATCTGAAGTCTCACCCTCAGCTCAGCTCAACATTAGTGGAGAGGAACAGTTAGATCAGAAGATACTCCCCTGAGAATGCCACGTTTGTGGAAGGAGCAGGCTGGTTGTATCTTGTAGTGAGCAGGGACCGTGCTGGCTGTCCTGCTCCTGGCAGCTCTGTTGGACTCTGGCGGCAGAGAGGTAAAATAGACCACTAAGCACCTAATGGGGAAGGGCAGCTCCAGCAGAAGAGTCTGAGGAAAGAGAAAAAGACACAGTTTACAGCCCATTGATCTGGGTACTTGCCTGAAATAAAGCACTGCTTCAAAGTCTTGTTCTGCTAGTTTGGGGTCTCAAGTGTTTAATTTCCTCCAGAGCCACCTCTCAGTGTCATGGAGCTGCTGACCTCCCAAGTCGTGGTGCCCTTCCTCTGCATGACCTCCAGCTCTTCTGTTGGTGCAGTGATACCATCAGGGGGGTGAGGGTTTCAGTCCTGACTTCTGAAACGTGTTGCAACTCTCAGCACCTGTGGGCTGTTGGGGCAGCAAGAGCAGGTATTTCATCCTGACAGTGGGGGAGGAACAGTGCACCCAGGGAATGATCAAACAAAGATTTGGGATCTTTGCTTAGGCATGAGGGGAGACAAAACCTTGAACTTTAGTCTCCCATCCTCCTTTAGACTTCTGCTAGCGATATCTCTTATTCCCTTTGATGAAGCTTAGGATGGTGAAGGAGGCAGAGTAAGTGCCTGGTGCTCCAAGACGCTTCAAAGTGACCCTTGTCAGAAACCTCTGATCTGTCCAGCAGTCTCCATATCCTCTATATTGTATCTCATGATCCACACAGCTCTGTGGCCATTTGGGAAGTCTGGCAGAGCATAAACAAAATATATTGATATACATAGCAACCAAAACCACCTGTCAGATCAACATGTAGGTTTTGCATTCAATATGTAGAATAAAGCAGACATCAAACTTCTAGTGCTTGATGCACAGTACCCGGCTTTTCAATGAAGCTTCCTAGATGTCCATAATAATCTTGGCTATGACATAGCAATTAAAAGAAAAAGAGATCTGGCATTACTTCATGTATGCTTGTTTGTGCGAAGTCTCCACTGGCTTTCCAGTGAAAACAAAGCAGTTTCTTGTGTTTGCACACCTCACATTTTGTGGAGAAATGAATCATCTTAGGGTTTGCTTGTTTTGTTCAACAAATGCAAAGTAAAAGCACTCTCTAATTCCCTCCTACCTTTTTGGCTCAGCAGGCTCATGCTCACCTGAGAGCCACGAGACCTTGACAGGAAGGTTGCACCCTTCAGCTGACTTTCCTCCTTTTCCCTGGACTCTTGCGGAGGGATCGCTGCCTTCTGCCTGCACCTTTTAGATTTGTTCTGGGAAGCAGCGCCCCAGCACAGCCAGCCTGGAACTGCATCCCCTGCTTTCCTTGCTTGTCTTCTGCACGGAAGTACCTGCATCCCCGGAGAAAAGTGCTCCTCCGTCCGTGTTTTCTCTCCTGACAGTGGGACCTTCTTGCCACAGTAGTAAAGTGACTGAATCCTGCTAAGTGGTGCAGGGCTGCAGCACCCACGGTTGCCCTCGTGGCCACAGCACAAACCTCTTGCGAATGTGCCGCAATAGACTTGTAGACTTGTCCTTCAGCAGCTGAGGGAAACGGCATCAAGTCCACTCCTCTCACTGATGAGGCTTCTCTGCTATATGGAGCTATTCAAGCAGGGCGGGCATTGCAGCTGGTCCTTCACCTGTGTCTGATTTGTGGCAGAAAGCTCTTCCCTCACCCCTATTTTGCTGTCTGCTCTGGTAAAGAACAGCATTCATTTCCAGCACTGCCTCAGACAAAACACTTGAGGGTCTTACGAGCTTTTCCTGGTTTTGACATGCTACTTCCTTCTCCTGTCAGGAGGATTTAGAGTTTTGCCCTGGGGCAAACAATCTCCCTGTGGCCTTTCCTCCCTCTCTTATCGCTTCCTAAAGCCAGGCCCATCTCTGCAAACCCATGGGACAATGATGCGGAGCAAGGGATGGAGAAGAGTTAATGTCACTGACGTAAAACCAAAGTGTCTTTCAGTGTTTATCTAGTATTTCACAAACTATGAACCACTCTGTAGGGGTGCTGGAAACAGAGATTAATAAGTGACTTGACAAAAATCCTTGTTGGTTTTGGTGTGTCTGTGAGAACCCCCTTCTGCACAGGAAGCCGTGTTGCCACACAGCAGATAGCAGCTCTCCCCTGGGCTGGACATGGGTGTCTTGTGTACCATGGATTATTTCTGGTAATGACCTCTTCAGTGCAGAGACAGTGGTCAACTGTTTATTAGTTTATGAATCCAGAACAAAGCACATTCCAATGACATGGTCACATGCCTTTCTAGTGATCTGCAGTACTTGAAATCCAAGATACAGTGATGCACTAAGTTAAAAACTAAATGAAGCCTCTTTGGTGTGGGCTAAGGTAGAGGCTGAACACAAGAGCTTGAATGGGAATGGGAATCAAAAGCTCAAGTGTACCTCAGGCTCCTCCAGAGGCCTTGAGTAAAAGCTGCCATCCCAAATTGTCCTGTCTAGACTATGTGCCAGAGCACAGCTTGCGCCCAAGAGTAAGGAGTTAGGAGTCTCAAATCACAAGTTACGTTTGCATTTCTTTGCTTGTAAATGAAGTGCATTTGATAGGAAATTTCTAGGACAACAAGCACAGCTGTCTTACAGCACAGTGTAACCAAACCCTTATACTCAGAAATCCCAAGTAGAGCCCTCAAAAAACTCTTAGGCTTGATATAAACTTGATAGAACACGGTATGTTATACTAAATATTTTACACTGCATTGTTTGCTAATCATCCTTCAGAATTCAGGGGTCAAGCAGTTCAGTATCTCTCTGAAACCCTGTGGGCTACCAAGGTATTTATTTTTTCTTTCCTTCTTTAAAATGGAAAGTGATAGTCTCATATAATTGCTGGAGTGGCAGCTGTAAAAGGGAAGGATTGCTCTAAGAGCACTGTCACCATAGCCAGTGACACTACAGACTGTTTTCTGGGAGGTGCTGGGCTAGGCCCCTCCTCAGCCTTCTGGGAAACACAAGTTGTTGAGTCCTCTTTTCGGTTTTGTTTCATGACACCTCTGTTTTTTGTCTGAAGCCTGTGTTTTCCACCCACCCCTAAAACTGGTGACAATGTCAGCCTGAGATGTGGGGACCAGAAACAGGCTCCAAGCAGGTGAGCAGACACCCCAATCTATGTTCACTAGCTCTGTCTTCTCTGGCACAACAATGGATTTTTTTCCTAAGGGCTGCAGCATCCCTTTAAGCTGCAACACTGATGTACTTTAAACAAGTTTAATTCCTGTCATTATCATATGACCCTTCAGCCCAATACCCACAGTGAGCACGTGTCTGTCTAGGGCTCCTTCTCTGGAGCAAATGAAGCTGTGGCTTCATCTCCATCCCAGGGAGATGTCACCCTCTGGGAAGGGCAGCTGAAGCTTCCCTAGACAAACAGCTGTCCTACTGTTCCTTACCCCTCCCCAGCTGCACAGGATGAGGAGTTTGTTTCCAGTTCCTCTCTGTAGCAGAGATATTTTGAGGAGCATGAGGTGGGATGCAATGTGTTGTCACACATGCTCAGCACCCTCTACAAAGGGGCAGACTGAGAAACTCAAAATAAAGGACCTGAGGCTGGTTTCTCTGCAGACAGACAGACCTGAAGTCTTACAGAACAAAACTCTTCTCCCTGTCTTCTCAGTCAAACCCGAGCTTCCTCACTCAGCTCAAACTTTCCTTTGTACAGTCAGAGTGACCTCTCACCTGGGGCTTGCCTGCCCAATTTGTAAGCCCTTTAATAATGGTAATTCTTTATCCTACTTTGCACATCAAAACACATGCAGGCTCCTCCCAAACAAGAGAACTTGGCAGATGAACCGTGGGTAAAGAGCACAGTAATTTACACAAATTATGCTGATCAAAGGTGTCATTTCTCTTTCTCTTTAGCAGAAGGAAAAGATTTCTTCCCATCCAAATGTTACAGAAGCAGTGTTTATAATTAGTCGCTGCAGTTTTAGGTTTATCTAGGCACAAGACCACTCTGCTGTGGATGTACCAGGTAGTAAGGGCACACCTGGCAAAGCCTCAGTGTGTCCCATTGCCTCTCCAAGACCAGGGCCAGGAGAGAGGGGCTGGATCAACATTTCCCTTGCTTCAGCGTTGCCTGTGGTTGTCTGCACTGCATCATAGCCCTTTGCAAGTGCTGCATTTTGTTGCTCTCTAAAGGGAGCTCGTGCTTCCTGTGATTATGGAGCATCTCACACAAGAAGTCCCTAATTTGAGTTGAGGGTTATCTAAGTGTCTGTGGCAAATTCTTAATGCAGAAAATGAAATCATTGTAATGTGTTCCAGCTTATTTCAGAGTGATGGCTTCTGGTATCGTTGTGGAGGGAGGCAGTGAGTTTGTACACTTTGCAGTCCCTCATGAGCCGCGGATAATGTTTATGAGAGCTCCTTCACCCCTGGGAATGGAGGAGATGCAGGCAGAGCTCGCAGTGGATGTGCTGTACCCTGCCCAGGACTGGGAAGGATTGTCACTGCAAACACGTGGGCCCTGCTGCACCGTCCCTCTTCAGGGCAGTGGGCCACTTTCATTGACACAGCTCGGCCAGAGGATCTGTTGGTATCTTTTAGACCTATGTAAATTCCGGTGTTAATTAATTCAGCAGCTTCCTCTTGAAAACCTTTATTGGGTGATTTTCACACTGCCCCCACAGAGCCCTTTTCCTTGAAGTCAATGGGAGATCTGGGTGTGGTGAAAAGTCAAGATCAGACCTGTAAATCAGATGATAAAGAGAAGTGAATCAGTAGGAAATGCTTTTGGGGAGCAACATATTTCTCTCCCGTCAATTAAAAGTGCAGGGAATGGCCCAGAAAGAGTTTCCCTCTGACAGGTAAGGGACTGTAGCTCAACAGCATGATGATCTAATAGGGCTCTCTGGTAGGCTGAGGACATAAAAGCACATTTGTGCCAAATACATTGTTCAGGCCATCTAATAAAATCCATTTCTGAAGAAGGATATGCAAATCTGTGTGGTTCTTCCAAGGATTCATTGAGACCACTTGTGCAGTATTCACATATCCTGTGGCAGAGCCCAGTCCCCAGCAAATTGACGTGCTGTGTGCTATAGCCCAAAAATGTTTGATGTGGCTATTCAGGCTCAGCTCTAAGGAACATATTCTGCTGTGTCCAAATCTCTTAGGTACTCTGAAAGCCTCCCTTACTCACCAGCTCCTCCTGAAAGATCTGTGGGCAGCTCACTGTGAAATTATGTGCCACTTCTGTCCTTTTGGTTGCTGAGTTTATTTAATTAATATTATTCCAGCTTTCTTCCTGACTTTCTTCTACCTTCATTATTTCATAAGCCAGTGGTATCTAGCCTTCTGTGGGTCATAAGTCATCAAAAGGTTGCCTCTGACATCATTGCAAATAAAATAAAAATGCATTAAAACAAGCCTGTGCATGTGGAGAACCCAAGTGGAGAGACAGAAAGGGCAAACAAATATGCCAGCTTTCAGTGCCAGCAGCTGCAGTGCTCCTGGTGCCACACTCAGGTGAGCTGTGCTGGCACAGGGTGAATCTTGGGCTTTATCCCCAGAGGATGAGGTGGGCTTCCGTAAAAACACAGATTAGGAAATGCAGCCAGCGTTGGACGTCGTAACTCCTGTTGTCTGTGCTCATAGCATTTCCTGGGGTACTCCCTTGCCCTGCACTGTGGCTCTGCTTCTGCTGCCACCCCATCCTGGCACTCTCTGTGCTTCTGGGGTGCTGGCTGGGAGCTGAGTGCCTTTTCGTGAGCTGTTCCATCTTGTTGCTTCAGTCATGAACGATAGCGGAGCTAATAAAAGAACTTTCGAGTGCTCTGCAGATGGAACATGTCATACTGGGAAAATCAATCCAGAGATCTGCTCTTTGATGGAATCTAGCTGCAGGCAGATGCTTTCATGTGAAGCAGCATCTTCCCAGACAGATTATTTCCTTGCTCACATTGTGTACAGACGTGCAACTCCTGGCATAAGCAGCTTTGTGCTGCACCACTTTTCTTAACACAAGTAGAGTTCCTTTCTCATGCAGGCCCCTTCCATTTAGGGGTGTTTTGGAATGGACAAAAGAGAAAACAGACTGGCAGTGCATCTGACTAGATAAATGTAGTCCCGGTAATAACAAGTGGCAATGCACCAGGGGATCACAGGAGAGCTACGGTCAGCCTCAGCACAGTGCATGGTAAGGCAAAGGAGATGAGAGAGCAAATATCTGGCGTGTCCAGTTGCACCGAAGAAAAGGCAGGAAGTTGGTCTGTCAGCATTTCCATCTCATTTCCTCAACATTTTTAAAGTGAGGAAAGAAAAGTGCAGCCACCACCATTGCAAGGAGCAAAATTATAAGGATCAGCTGGGAGCTCTGTTCAGACAGCTGTGCAGAAATGGTCTGGAGCTCTCAGCAGACAACGAGACGCATTGGAACATGTTGTGATACTTTTCTCTATTACTCAGTATTGCATTTGTACCTAGAAACAGCATGAAACTCCCAACAGGCCAAACTCCAAAGAGCCTCCATAAACAGAGAAAAGGCTCCCTTTATCCAGACACTTCTCATATTGCACACTGAAACCACAGTAAACCCAACCTGGGAACTTGTTACATTTTTATGAGCCCACATTTGGGGCAGGTGTTTCATTTTAGTGAGAAGATTGTGCTTGGTATCCAACAACTAAAACTAAAAATAGTAAATTGCCACCTAATCTAACCTTGCGTGACTCAGCTACTTTCTCACAAGTCTATTTGGTTTTTATCTCAATGTCAATTATTGACTATTAACAGCTTTCCACAAGACAACTTTTGGCCAGGTCCAGGGTGAGCACAGGAAAATGCAGTGGAGTGTGAGAGCTTGTGAACTTTGAGACCTGAGCTGACACGACCTCTTGGAGCACCTCCCCACCCCTTCTGCTTTTGTAACCCCTTTCCTTCCATCCATGGTTATCCTGAGCACACCTTGTGACAATATGAGAAGTCATTTATTTACATGGAAAAACAACTGCCTTTGGTAGGAAAAGCAAGTGGGTTTTGTCCTTTTAAAAAAAAAAAAAAAGGGGGTTTTTTTT